>JBBPRR010000618.1:0-19254 GCA_038093115.1 Hortiboletus flavorubellus | reverse complement strand
CTGTAGAGCTCCACGTGTTATCGAAGGCTTACGAGCAATAAAAATCCGTGGACCCTCCCCCCAGCGCTTACTCTCCAGTCCTCTTCTCTCCTTTCCCATGAACATCGCCGACCCTTCCCGAGCCTCGTCCTCTGGGGGACTCGCACCAAGGGGGGGAGTCGAAAGTACTTATGAAGCGGACCTCCTCGGTCTCTTGGCCCAGCTTGATGCCGAGGAGTTAGACGAGATAGAGGGGTCTTTCACGCAGCGATGGCTCGGGGGCGAGCCACTGTCCGATCACGACATCGCCATGAATGATTTGTTGCAGCAGGCCCGTGCGCTGGTTGTTTCTGAACAGGATCGGGCGTTGGCGCTGCAGGTCGCTGCGGGTGAGGATGTCGGCGCTGAACAGTGGCCGGTGCAGACACTGGCTGTGGCGCATCAGCAAAATGGGAATGGGTGAGTGAGTTTCCGCCTCCGTCTGACGTTCGTTGAGCGGGTACACACAAGGACGGGGATGGCAACCCACGGAAATGGTAGCCAGCAACGGGTGCCCAGGTACGACCACGTGTTTTATGCTCCCATGACGATCGACCAGTTTCTAGAAATGACGCTGCGTCATCTCAGACGTGGGGAGGATGGTTCTCCTCCATGGTGGATTGGGCATTCGGCACAAACATGTCTTCCGAGTATGGCCCGACAAATGCGATTACTGGAGGCCCAATGCCGATGTGTGTTTGCCTCCAGCTCCTTCACGTCTGCATTTCTTGCTGACAGGTGTTGTTGCTGGCAGTCCAACTGGGCACGACTGCGTCATCTGCCAGGATCCCATATATGGCGCAGAGATCCGAGCTCCCTGTGGTGACTACTATGACATTGCCTGCATTACTGATCTGTTCCAGTCTGCAACACGAGACGAGTCGCTCTTTCCTCCTCGCTGCTGCAGGCAATACATCCCTTTGGCTCAGGTGCAACCCTACCTCACACAAACGCTCATCACGACGTTCCAGCAAAAGAAAGCCGAGCTCGGCACCCTCAAGCGCGTCTACTGTTCCTCGCCCACATGCAGCCTCTTCCTGGGACCCGTCTCAGAAAGCATCTTTGGAAGCAAAGTGTATACCTGCCCCGCACCAGGCTGTGGCAGGCGCACGTGCGGCATATGTCGCGAGGAATACAACGGCTACTGGTCGCACGCCTGCAATCCCGACGCAAACGCTACCCAAGTCCTCGAGCTCAGCCGCGCCTCTGGCTGGGCCCGTTGCCCTGGCTGTTCGCAAATGATCGAGCTCAACATAGGCTGCTTCCACATGATATGCCGGTGTCGGACTGAGTTTTGCTATGTCTGTCAGGCGCGATGGAAGACGTGTCAGTGTCCGCAGTGGGACGAACGACAATTATTGGCTGCGGCGGAGGAGAGGGTGGATGCGCAGCTTGGGGAACGACGCGATGCACCTGTGGGGCAGGCAGTTCCTGCTGCCGTTCCGGTCCCGGCGAACCGAGCGCCAGTGGCTATACCGGTAAGACCACCTGTACGTACGCCCCCACCCCCACCACCCCAGCCTATCCCCGCACACACGCCGACGGCCTCGAGCTCGACGGGGCGACCGGTAAGCATTGCCTCGACTCTGCCTCGAGAGGGAGCAAACCGCAGAATGCGGGGCTGGTGGGGTTTGCTTTCTGCGCTGAGGTCTACGAGAATGCCCGCATCACACGAACCCAACCCGATGCGCCAATGCCTGGTCCGCGAGATGGTGGAACGACTGCGAGTCAACCACGGCTGTGATCATACGCGGTGGCGTCACCGGTGGGGCGGCGGGACCTGTCAGAGCTGTGGACACAAGTTACTGATAAATCTCTCCGTGAGTGGCTTACGCCGTCGCTCGAGTTGTCGTGGGTGCTCACGCGCGGGTCGGTTTGGTTTTGTGTAGCGATGCCAGGGGTGTGAAATGCTGGCGTGTAAGCGATGTAGGCATAACCGTCTGTGAGACTCGGGAGGCGCTTCGGGACAGATGTGCGGGGCTTGCGCGTTTTGTGTTGGCTTACAAGAATGTCTTACACCCGCGAGGACATGGCTCGTTGCAGAGACGGAGTATCCGATGACAAGGGCACATGTACGTGGACTAGGTTCGCTATAGGTAGAGAACGAGCACGCGAATTATTGTTGTATTCGATCACTTGTATACGAGGTTCGACTGTTCTGAATCCAGAGCATTCAGAACAGTCATCATGTCAAACACTCGAGAACTGTAGTTTAAGTAAACGACTCGCTGTCCACGACTGACATCAAAGCTCCAACGGAGGCGATGATGGGCTAGCAGCTACGACAAGATGCCATCCTCGCAGCGCCTAGTAGCGGCTGCTCTGGGAGGGTTCGTATTGCGGAGAACGAGCACTAGAAACATGCGCAAATGTGTTCCAAGTACTACGCGTGGACCAACTTCAAGGCATGACATTTCGTCGGGTTTTGATCACAGTGCGTATCACTGACACTCCCAACGCAAGTAGTGTATATTTGTTTTTTTGGCGTTCTGCGAGCGTATCCTTTCAAAGTTCTAGCGTGACGCCGGGCTGTTTGAAAGACGGATGATGATTCAGAGATTGAGGTTTGATTCGTGGCCGACTGGGGGGATCAGGTGCCCCACTGTCCCGACGGATCGTGTGTCGTCGTCCACCAACGTCCGCGTCCGACAATGGCGTCTCTAGCAAGCGTGCTCGTCCAGGGGACGAACAATATTACTAACCGATGATGATGATGATTTCGTACTTGGGGGACGTCATCACCGTAGCGACTCGCTGCCTAAAGAGCCACACGGCGACTCGCATCGATCCGCGCGCTGAACTGTCCAGCCAAGAGCTTCAAGTTGGACAGGCCACGCCATATACGTATAGCGGGATCACGATACGATCACGGCGCCACTGGCTAGCGGCGGTTCGGGTCGTCCCGTTGCCCTGCGGCTCGGGTCCGGGATAGACAAGGTACTACAGGAGGACTCACTTTGGGCCCTGTGGACCAGTGCATAGGGCCACAGAAACGTTCCTGGGGTTGGAAGTAACACTCCGTAGAGCCTGAACGTACCTATGCCCAGTGTCTCTGGCTCGTCGTGTGAACCCGATCACCCACCACGTGACTCTGTCATTTTTCGTTGAGACTCCGAGTCCTCTCACATTCTTGTTCCAGCACTTTCGACTCTCGAGAGTGAACTGTTACAGCCGCGTTCCTCGGTGTTCCAGCAGGCGAGATAAGTTGGTGCAACGACATTCAAAGTATTGACGTACGCCACTGGTGTTCTCGATTGCCCCTCCGCCCCCGTAACTTATGCTTCCCCTAGAACTGATTTCAGACGATCGTGTGATCGCTGGAGTGCTAGCGGTCCATCCAAACGAACAATGAGGCTGTCGCAGCGCCCCCGCTACATGTCCAGCCGAGCTTGAGGCAGTCAATGAATTATACTTGTACAACTGATCAGCATGGGACATGCGGGGGGTATAGGTGGTGCTGGTGCTACAAGCAAGGAGTAGGTACAAGATGCCTGCAGCAACTAGTCGCTGGTATAGCTACCTGCGAGTTGCGCCAGAGCATCGTGTCATTCACACCAACCCAAGCTATTCATCATCGGTCTCCTCATCAGTGACCACCAAACGCTGTTCCTCCCACTGTGGACACGAACACGTCTTCCACAACGCATGACAGAGGTAACAAAATTCGGTTTGGCATCGGCAGGTCGTGTGGAAGCAGCCGATGTGAAGCTCGATCATGTGTGAACAGCCTGGGCAGCGGGCCCAGCCAGCGGCGCGGCTGAGCTCGAGGACTTGAGCGGCGTCGGCGTCGGGATGACAAATGTGCGTCCGATCGCCGCTGTGTTGCTGGCGACACTTGCCGCACGTCCGCCTACGACACCTTAGTGCAGGGCAGGTGTACACTCTACCGCCAAAAACCCCTTCTGAGACGGTTCCCAGGAAGCGGCTGCATGTAGGCGAGGAACAGTAGACGCGTTTGAGCGTGCCAAACTCGACCTGTTTTTGCTGGAACGTCACGACGAGCGTTCGTGAGAGGTGAGGCCGAACCCGATAAAAGGGAATATTCTGCCCGCAGCAGCGCGGAGGAAAGAGTGTTTCGTCTCGGATTGCGGACTGGAATAGGTGTGTTGTGCAACCAATGTCATAGAAGTGACCACAAGGAGCACGGATCTCCACGCCACGAATCGGATCCCGACAGACGACACAGTCATGGCCAGTCAAACTGATAGCGGCGACACCTCTCAGTAAGATGGAAGGTGGAACAGATCTGGTGGGCGCACCTATGAATCGCAGGAATTCCTGGCACTGGAGTACTTGCCCGGCGTGCCAGCATTGGTTTTAAGCCAAATAGCCGACTTTTCAAAGTAGAGACCCAGCTTCTCCGCGGGAGGAGTCGCGCGATGCGGTTTCTAACGATAGGCAAGTCGAGCAGGCGGCCAGGGGTGAATCATACTGCTCCTACCTGACAGTCCACACACCATGCCGTTGGTGACCATTTGCTTCAGTTTCTGCTCTTTAGGGTGTTTTCACCTTCAGGTGATCTTAAACGGAGATAACGAGCGCGCTTACTCAATATCCTCTCCATCGGAACTTTCTCTTTCTTCGGTTTCTGGCCTTCGGTGTGTTCTTCTTCAAGTGATGTTGAACGGAGATAGCAGACGTGCTTACCTGACGTCTTCTCTACTGACACTCTCTTCAGTTTCTGTCCTATTTTTTCTTCAAGTGATTTTGAGCGGAGGCAAAAAGCGAGCTTACCGAACATCTTCTCCATCGGAACCTTCTTCAGTTTCTGGCCTTGAGTGTGTTCTTCAAGTAATGTTGAACGGAGGTAATAAACCCGCTTACCCGTCGTTTTCTCTACTGGCACTCTCTTCAGTTTCAGTCCTGTTCTTCTTCAGGTGATTTTCAACAAAGGCAACACGTGTGCTTACCTTGTGTCCCCTTCATCAGTAATCTCTTCACTCTCTGTCCTTTGATGTGTTCTTCTTTGAGTGATGTTGAACGGAAGTGGGAGGCACACTTACCCAACGTCCTCTCTGTCGGTACTCTCTTCAGTTTCTGTCCTATTCTTCTTCAAGTGAATTTGAACGAAGGCAACGGGCGCGCTTACCTGACGTCCTCTTCGTCCGTAGTTTCTTCAGTTTCAGTCCTTTAGTGTATCCTTCTTCAAATGATTTTATACGTAGGAAGCAAACGCACTTACCCTATGTCTTCTTCATCAGCGATCCGCTGTGCTAGCACTCTATCTTCGTTTATCTCAGCCAGCCCGCGAACTTGCTGCAGTAAATGGATCATAGCGACGTCATGATCCGATGAGGGAAGACCAATCTGCATTCTGTGCGCAAAAAACGTCTGGAGATCATCGATCTCGTCGGGGCTGAGCTGGTCCAAAAGTCCTAGCAAGTCCTCTTCGTAAGTACTTTCCACTCTCTCCCCTCGTGTGAATCGATCGATTGAGGCCCGGGAACTTGGGCCAGCGACTTTCATGGGAGGGAGGGCAAGGTGTATATAGACGCCAATAGCCTTTTGTGTCGCCGTCAGCCCAGCCCCACTTCACGTGGGGTTTCTACACCAAATAGCCATCCTTGGGGTGCAGGATGCCACGCTCCTGCCAGCATACAACTTGCAGTGGCACTGTGGGACCGTAAGCGGGACGTACTTGGCTATTTACATAATATTTGGACCACAGTGCCTAAACGTAAACAGAGTACACGCACCGTCGTTGCACTGTCTGTACCGTGTGCTTCTGGATGGCCTCCTTGCACCCCCGGCCTGGCTCCATTTGTGATAATCATCTTGCCAGTTATTCGATCTTGTCACCAGTGCCGAGTAACCCCTTCAATCAAGAAGAGAGTCCGGTGGCCTTCTAACGATGCGTCACAGGATCATCCTTTCGATGGAGCTCTGAGGTGGCACTGTAATAGAGCGGTTTGCACACGCTACAGTCTCTCGTGCTAGGAGCAGTTCCGATCGCTGCAACTGCATTACATAACTGACGGGTTGCTGACCGTGTCACGGCTTGTGAATCTAAGCGTAAATCACGTCTGGGTGCATCTTGCAATTTTCACTCGCGGATACAGAGACGGGGTCGAAATACAGCGGACTTGGAGGTCTCTGCGGCTTTATGAACTTCTCTGTCATGTAGCCAGCTCACCGACCGCGCAGGGACCTTTGGAGCGGTCTCGAGGGGGACGCGTTAAACAAGTGTGCATCCGACATCACCTTTCTCTCACAGGCAGGTTTGACATGCATTAGCACGTTGACTATTTCGTTGATTCTCCGGGGGAAGCTCCATAGTCGTCCTCTAAGGGGTCACCAAGCCTCGCGCAAGAAAATACTTGGTTGTTTCAATGACGTTGATAACGAATACCTGGTAATGTTTCCACTTCGAAATATGTTCCACCATTTGTCATGGCAGATAGAGGAAATAAAGGCTATGTTGGCTTGTTTCGTCAACTGCACGTCCTGGTTCCGGCTTGTGTCACCCTTATCGACGCTATATCTTACCAATGTCGCTCCCACGAGGTACGCTTCTGCGATGAGATTGGTCCAGCGAATGAGCTTCTGAGGTCACTATTTCAGCGATTGGCCCAGATACTTCGAGGCATCCTTTGTTAGTGTACGGAGGGAGGAAAGCGTACTCTGGTGCAGTACACCAACAAAGGACGATTCGGCTTTGTATAGATCAGCGCAGATCAGGGTAGAACATTTGACAACCCTCCAGCAGCGCGAATGACCGATTATTCGGGCAGGGACCACAATCACCATGATGGTGATTTCTGAGACGTGTCATAACATTTTTATACTCACCAAATCGGAACTTGCAGCGATTCACATTTACCTGTTCTGTAGTTCGGAAGGACCTCGGCAAGTAAAAAGCAGGTGGTTCGCCTGTCGTACACTCATCGTAGTGCAGTTTATAATCCTACCTTGGACCGAAATAGCATAGGTTGTGACAAACGGTTCCAGGTATTTGCAACCCCCCGCTTCGAGCAGAGCACGGGGAGTGGGTACCTGAAGAAATGGGCCGCCTACAGTATGCTGTACTTTCGCTCGATGAGCGGGGGATGCTTGGTAAAAGTAAGTACTGCAGTACGAGTTGGCACTGGAAAATTGGTCCATCACAGAATTATGAGCTGCGAACCAACGGACCTACAGTGTCTTATCATCCTGCTGGGTGCATCGGATGTCTTCACGAACGTCGTTAGACATAGGAACCAGTGTTGGCAATAAGCCGTTTGTTCAATTAATTATTGTTTTCATCGTAAACTTGTTCTACCACTTCAGTCAGTAAAACAAACCGGACATTGTGGTGTCTACCATATCCCCTTCTTTTCCCTGTTCACCCTATCCGGGCTACACAGCGCAAAGTTAACGAAGATACAGCATTGCTTGCTCACGCGTATGCACGAAATCTGCATTGTTGTATAGACATAGAATCTGACGATGAAGACGAGTACATGGGTTACATGGCCCGTAGTAAAAATACCCATTCACTCAAGAGCCATCGCAAGGGCAACTCTCTGCCATCAGAACGTGCTGGGGCGGCGTGCGACGAAAGTCGATTTTGTCTTCCCGACACGGTGTGGAAGAGGGAATTTGAGTCCGGGAACGAGGAGCTGCTTGATATAGGGACGACGAATGTCATCCGACTTTTGAAGCTCGACGACGCGGAGAATCTGTTCGTGGCTCATGTCAGCCCACAGGTTCCGGATGTATGTCATGTCTTGACGACAAGATCAAATAAAGCACGTACGTGAATTGACCGGAAACGAGCACGGTGCCTGGCAGCCATGTCCTGGTACAAGGCCTTGACGGCATCTGCGCGCGAGAGCTCGCGGAATTCCTTGTACATGTTGTGCGTGCCCGAACGGGAATCGTAACGCAACCAGATACCAAAGTTCTTAACTTTCAATGGCCTCTTCTCATGGATCTAGAAAATAAAAACAACGCGCACGCGAGGGTTCGGAGACCCGTCAGCAATCCCATTCCGCCTGCCACTTGAACGGCTGCAAGGGATACACACAACGTTGACACCAATGATTTCACCACTCGCTTTCTTGACCTTTTTCAATTGTCTGAGTAAAGCGCAGAATGAGATCCAACACGAGATGTCGATTTTGTTTTGCTAGAGGGACGCACCGAAGGAAATACCAGAACCGCGACTTGGCGACAACTTCGTTGGGCGCAAAGATGCGCATGCGGTAGATTTTGGGTGTGGGGTCTGATTCGGTGGGGAGATGGCGCCCAACGACTTGGTATTCTTGAAGGCCCATCTGGATCACAATCGGACATTAGCATGCACATCCACCAGTGCCGCACGGCATCCATCCCCAGTCAACTCTGGAGTATGGAAATCACAGGATAGATAGGTGATATCTATTCCATCGGATATGAGAATGGTACATACTTTTGCGGCAGTCTTGATCTGGAGACGTTGAGGCTGTCGGTGACGATGAGGAAGGATTTTGGGTGTATAGTTTGGTTCTGTTTGCCACCAGCTGAGTATGAACTTGGTTTGCCGGGCGCCTCACAACCAATTTTCCGGGGAAGGCCACAAATTCGGTCCTTTGGTCGTTTGCGGGTGGCGATGCACCCTTGGCATGATAAAGCCCCTTGCTTGTATGACCAATCTTCCTGGTGTGTCACAGCGTGGGACGTTCTTGCCCATGTCGGCATTTTGAAACTCAGACGACATCCAAAACTCAGGATAGGGTCAGTTCCAACATCTTGCTATCATGGAGAGCGAACTCGACGACAAGGTCAGCAAGCATGCAAGGATGGTGATGCCTCCAAAGCTTGATCCCCATGATGAAACACAAAACTCGGCCTTTTTTTACCTTCTACGAAGGATTGCTCAGCATTCTAATGGACGACTCAACGGAGAGGAAGACTTTGCTTTGGACATGTTGTCCGATGCAGAAAAGGGGCCTTCTTTAAGAGAAAAACTCGCCAAAGCTTGGGATGAAAAGAAGTACCAGTCGATTAGGGATATTGGTGGGTTGATGGTTTACCGCGGTTTCAGTGTGTTTGACGGCTATCTGATAGACTATCTTCGGATATCAATTACCCCCTATGATTCAGGGGCAGCAACTGGTTGGTTCGCTGATCCGAGTCAGAAGTTGACACTCACTAAAATTTGTCATCTCCTCTTAGCTACGGAAAAGGCTTGGAATGTGCATTACGTTGGAGATGTCGCCGCTGTCCTGCGCAATCGTATCAAGAATGCCTTCCTCGGCTCTTGCGACGATGACACCAGAGTCCTGTATGCTCAATACACGGCGATAATTCAGTCGTCTGGCATGGGGAAATCACGTGCCGTCGACGAGATGGCAAAGGACGAGCTGGTCATTCCTATGGTCCTTCGGCCAGAAAGTTCAACTGGTACGATTCTATATTCTCGTGCCAATCAAAATATCACCCAATCTGCGACTAACCTCTTCCGCAGGATATCCCCCCGCCGATCACAGCGTCCGACGTTATCTCACAGACTCTAGTCCTGGGGTGTTCCGACGTGTGCTTGCATTCTTGCATGCATTGTTTGTCATATTGGCCGAGGTGGTGGAGGGCACAGAAGCTCCCCCCGAAGGGCTTGCACCGCTGAACAAGTCGAAGCCTTTCGCAGGACAGTTCAGGGAATACATGAACCATAATATGACCATGACCTGCCATGGCGATTTTCGTGTACGGTTTTATAATAGGGTTATTGAGAAGGCGGGTGAGGTGCGTATCGCAAGCACCGGCCATCTGATCATTCTCACTCGGTGAAGATAGGTCTTCAAAACGTACTTGCGTCAGACACCCATCAAATCAGACACAACGCGCCCCGACGTGGACAACGAGATCAAGAGTGCTTCCTTCCTGTTGAATATGAAGTGCGAGGCACTTATGACGGCCCTCAAAGCATTTCAGGATCCGTCATTGTTCGTAATCCTCTCCTTCGACGAGGCGCATGTTTTGGGAAACAATTACCTCAAATTTCGCGGTGCGTTGCGCGCGCAATCGAGCCAGCCCGTGTTTTCACTCTTTCTATCTACTGCTGGACACATGTATAACTTCATTCCAAATCTGAGGTCGGACCCTTCAGCCCGAATGGTCGAGAGAGCAAAAGTGGTTCCACCGTTCACAGAGCTTGGCTTTGATCATTTTGCCAAGCATACTAATCTAGCAGGCGAGGATGTCATGGAGACCGACGACATACTCACTCACGTGTCGAGTACTGCTCAGTTAGTAAAATTTGGCAGGCCACTGTACGTCTACACGCCGCATTGACCTTCCATCTCAACTAACTTGGGTTGGTTGCTAGGTGGGCGACTCGTTATGATAAAGGAGACCAACCCATACAAGCCGGTATCATCTGGTTCGCGGCGTCAAAGTTACTGGGTGGGATCGATCCTGCTGCTGAAACGCGATTGGAGTTGCCTCATCACCTCGGCTGCCTCGCCCAGCGGCTGCCGATCCAGTTTCTGTCATCATCGTACAGCTCGAGCCTTGCAAATTCTCAGTGCGTGCAAGTGCAGTCTCACTTGCGCGTCGTTCTCCGCATCGCTGACAACCTGGAGACGATGATTACTACGACTCCGTCGGAACCCGTCTTATCCGAAGCAGCCTATTGGCTGATGGACAGACGATTCAAACCAGCCACGGCACTCAAGGGCATCTTGGGTGGATTCTCAGTGGACCCGGGGGACCGTGGAGAGCTTCTTGTCATGCTTCTGCTTACAATCGCCCGTGACAAGGCAGTTGGCCGCCCTGACAAGTATGGTGTTCCTCTGACTGGGTTCCGCTGGTGTAGCGTCAAATCTTTCCTCTCGGGCCTTTTCGTCGAGTCTGCCTTGACAGATGCCATTGGTGATAAACGATCAGCGATGGAGAGGGTCTTAGGGGACAGCAAGCTGTATTTCAACCATTTCGTCAAAGTTGACGAGTTCGAGACGTTGAACGCCAAACACATCATGGGTCTGATGACCCGAGGTGCCGCCATCCTCTGTGCAAATAACCAAAAGGGCGTGGATCTCGTTATTCCATTCACTCGTGGTGGATTAACGAGGGAAGATCTGGGGGTAATCCTGGTTCAAGTGAAAAACGACAAGACCTACACCGCCGAACCCAAGCCGGACGAATTCGGCTCGATGTCTGTCCAGGGACTATCCGACATCCCGACCCTTCGACTTTTCTTCGCCCTTGCTGCGAAACGCGACTGTTTGGTTGCCGATACCCCATCCCCACCTCCACATGGGCTCAATTTCTGGATCGCAGGCCTTTCTTCCAAGATTCTTCGTCCTATAGAAGATGAAGGAGATGGTGTTTGGAAGGGACTTTTGGAAGCGTCATATGGTTGGGAAGAGAGATATCTCGAACATGGGGGTTCAGCGAAAGGGAACGGGGATCGTGAGAAACTGACGAACATTCGCAGGTCAATGTACCCCGGGGGCGCCGCGGCCGACGCACACTGGAGATCCTGGTGTAATGATGATGATGAGGAGGAGGAGGAGCAGCTCGATACATCTAATATTCGCAGGGTCAAGAGACGTCGAGTAGAAGAATAGATGGGTTGACTGTATGACGTTCTCTAGTCCTTAGTACTTTATCTTTGGCTCGTAATTGTACAATATAACCTTCCTGGCAGGAAAAGATGGTATAGTGACCCTGCACTTTGCCAGTGGCTGGTAGCTGGAGGGCTCCATACTGGAGAATCAAAATGGAGAAAGACTCAACTGATGCACTATCTTCCTTCGACTCGCTAAGTAGATCTATGTTCTCCGCATCGACTTCCAAAGACAAAGACAATTATCAGAATTCCATGCGTGTTTTTCGTGGTACACGAAGAATAACGAAGAATATATAGGATATTTTATACATACAACACCTTGCTGCTCCTAAAGCTTCGATCTTGCCTGCGCATATAACGCTCCTGCTCCTGCGCTGCCACTAGCCAATCCTATGGTCGAGGACACACTCTTTTGTTGTTCCGCCCAAGTCAGGAGTTCAGATGTGAATGAATCGATATCTTCTTCCGTGTTTCCTGCATGAATGATGACACGGATTCTAGACCTATCCCTCTCCACAATCGGATAAGTCACCGGCACCACCGCGTATCCCCCCCTGCAGCAGGTAGTCCGCCAGTTTCCTCGCCCAAGGTGTAAACACTGGAATGATTGGGGAGCACAAGTCACGGTCAGAAACCACAGCAGTAGCCTCGGGTTTGTCCAGCGCAAGGACAGTCTGAGGGACGTTTCTCAGGGAAATAGAGAGCTTCTCGCGTGCGTAGCGAGAGAGACGAATTAATCTCTGCCGAAGCTGTCAATTCATCGATGATTGCCGTTCGGGATCAGCGACTGTATACAAAGGGAAGGGCCAAATATACCGCTTGATAGCGTGGGCTCGAGATGACGCTGAGGCAAGCTTCAAGTGCATAAATGTCGGTGTATGGCATTGATGTCGAATACTTGACATTCCATTCTTTGCGAAATTTATCACATAGTCCCTTATGATCGGCGACGTCAACACGACGGCTGTGGAACAAGATCAAGATCGGGCTTAGTTCCCCAAATACACATTCCAACGACGAGCAGCACATACCTCCGTGAAATCCCCACCCTTTGCCGAACGTATGGACCTTGGTATGAACACGATCGTTCAGACCCAGGTGCGAAACATACCCAGTCCCGTTGGGCCCACATATTCCCGACGTGTATGCCTCGTCCACAACGATGTGTGCGTGTCCGGCAGGCACGAGGGTCTCCGCGAGTTCCACGATCTCTGTCAGAGGACAGAAATCCCCATCCATGCTGTACAGACTCTCCACTACAACGAACACAGTGGATAATCTGAGGGTGTTTTTGCAGGGCGTCGAGGAGGCATTTCTCGAATGAAGCGACCGAGTTGTGGGCAAAGGGGTAGGAGGGACGAGATGACATGCGGATGCCGTCTCGGATAGAAGCATGGATCAACTCGTCGTAAATGATGACGTCGCCTTTCCGTGGGACAGTGGAAATAAATGCCAAGTTGGCACTAAAGCCGGAACTGAAGAGCAAAAGGGACGGTGCATCGAAGAAACGTTTGAACGCAGTCTCGAGTGCGTCGAATTCCCCGTCGTAAGGCGGGAACCTGTGGATCCGAATAAACGGGAGGGAGCCGCTGCTTGGACTTTGCGCAAGAAGATGTCTCTGAGGGAGGGATCCGTAGATAGCGATAGATAGTCGTTTGAGAAGAAGTCGGGAGCATGAGACGGAAGAGGATCCTCGAGAAAGAATATTGTCACTCCCTGCCTAGCTCGATGGCGGATAGTTTGCTGAAGGGTATCAAGCAGAGGCGAAAGTTGCGACATGGTACTAGATAGATGGGGGGAAGGGGAGGATGATGTTAGATCGTCGTGCACACCCAACCCTTTATACTCGGAGACAACTGTCAGGGTTCAGATCAGAAGGCTTCGGCAACTGAAACTACTGGAAAGTTGCACCAACAACTAAACGGTATTCATTCGTCAGTGGCGTTGTAAAGACAGAAGTCCTGTACGATGAGGTGAAACGCCGCCCGATTCTGTTCATTTTGCAATCAAGTGATCACATGGTCAAACTGTGCCGTGCACGATCGTTGACGTTGACGCTGTGCTACCTGCGTCTGGGCTACGCCAAGAAAACGTGGCTTGGAAAATGCATATCAGTGTGCGACATACCAGTAGCCACTGCCACAATTTCCCCGTCAAACACTTATCCTAGGAATTCTGGATCCACAGGTAGCCAGTGTGCGGCCTCTGGAACTCGGAGGACAACCCTAGCCACCAGATAGTTACTGAGTGTGTAGTATTTCCGAACCAAGTCCGATCATTAGGCTATGCCGAGACTAGAAAACGGTCGTTCCGAACCCTGACCCAACGATTTGTACTACGAGTGCCATTACGTCGTGAAACACACGATGTGCCAGTGCCACAACTTGGCCCACAAGGATATGTCAATGGGTAAGAATGATCGATACACACGCGTCACCAAGCCCGCAGTGATCGGTATCCCGAAACCTAAATTTTGGTGCAGGCCACTGTAATACATAATACTCTGTGACGGCGGTCTGAATCCACCTCGGAGATTCTGATACTGGCGTCATCTCAGTGTCGAGGACTCAGAAGTTATTGGAAGAACCAACATTTCAAAGTTCCTCTTTGACTTAGCACCGCATCACACAAGGAAGGCACGTTGTACTTTTGCACTTCCTGAGCGACGCGGTAGGAGCGCGGATCGTACGTCCGCTCGTAGTACTTCCACGCCAGGTCCCGAGTCAGGCAGATCGCGGGCACGAGGAGCACCGTAAGGTAGAAGACAGTGTCGGTCCAGAGTGGCCTGCGTACTCGGTCGAGAAAGCGAGGGCGGGGGCGACGAGGGCGTAGAGCGGGAGAAAGATCATCGTGAACACAAACGAGCCTGGGGTGGCCGCCACGGTGTACTTGGTCCACAAACTGGTGGGGGTTCATCAGCGAGGATACGAAGGGGACGATGGAGGACGAGCTCCGATATCAACGCAGCCTTACCGAGCACGGTCAACAACACGGTGAGGTACAAAACCGTACAAAACCAATGCCCCGAATCCAAACCCGTCGACTGCTTCAAATCTCCCCAGAACAAGACGACCAAAAAGCCAAGCAGAATCTGTCGTCCTCGTCCGTGTCAGCCTGATCCCATGCGCATACATGATGACGCACCAGAGAATGATACAGCGCGTTCCCAATCCACAACCAAAACGCCGTCTTGGTGAAAACACTTTTTTTTTCCGGGCGCATACAATTGCGGATACCGATCCCTTACACGCGCCGAAGCAAACCGGTCAAAGATCCCGATCACGAGCGGTGGGAGGACGGTGAAGGTGACGTTGTAAACGAGATTGTCCAGGATTCATAGGAAATCTGCCCCGAAAAGTTGTTGAAAAAGGAGTAGTGTGCCGCAGGTCAACGACAATGAAACGTCGACAATACCGAGCGTGCCCAAAGCTGCGTCATGTAGAGCGTCATGCTTTTGTAAAACGAATCTAGATTGAGGTGTCAATCCCACGCCTTAAGAAGCCATGGGCTGCGACGTACACAGAATGAGCTGGTAACTCCACGCTCTATGCACGAGCAACTTTTTCATATAGCGAAACTGCGAGATCGCAATGTCGGCCGACCGTGCCGCTTGGAGACCCTAGCACAAAATGTCAACGTTTCGCATTCGACCGTCGCGCACGAGCACGACGCCCACCTCGACGCCCGAAATGCCCACCCCGACGTGGGCCGCCTGGATCATGCTCACGTCATTCGCACCGATCACGAGCAAGATCGAGTTTTGGTTCTTCTTGACGAGCTTGACTACGAGCGCTTTTTGCAGCGGCAACACGCAACCCGCGAGAACACGTCATCAGGGAGCCCTGGTAAAGATACACACGACGCACAGCAAATGATTGCTTTACAAAACAACGCCAACTCCAAAAACGACTTTAACACCCCCTTTTCGAGCGCAAACATCAAACTCTTGCCACCTAACGTCACGCGTCGTCAGCCCGCCCTCGAATCAGAACCAAATACACACGCACCGATGACCAGCGCCGAATCCTCCGCCTCCCCACTAATCCTTTGATTCCCAATCGCGCTCAATCCCTTCTCGACAAATTCGGCCGTCTCGTTTGCGACCACCAAGTTCATACTCTCTCCGACCAACCGACAACTCACCCCGATGTTGATCGCCGTCTCCTGTCGGTTCCCCGTCAACACCCAGATCTTGATCCCAGCTTCTTGCAACGTGTGGATCGTGTCGGGTACCCCTTCTTGAGGCTTGTCCTCGATCACCGTCGCTCCGACCAAAAACACGTCTCTTCCGATGAGCTCGGCGGCTTGGTCGAGCGCTTTGTTGCGGCTTTGGTGTAGATGGACGCCCATTGGGTATATTCGGCTGGGGGATGTCGTGGTAGGCGATGCAGAGCGTGCGGAGACCTCCGGTAGCATAGTCCCGTCCACCGTCAGCGAGGGAGAGAGGAGAACAACAAGGCGAGCAAGACAGACTTGGAGACGGGACAGCGTCTTTTCGGTAAACAGCTGATGCTTTCCCAGCCGCTCGAGAATGACCGTTTGCAATACAGCTTGATCTTGTCGTCCGGTGCGCGCACGACCGTCGATATGCGCTTTCGCGTCGAATTGAATTCGCACACGTTCAAGAACTCGTACTCGACCGCTTGTCCTTTGATGTGACAAACACCGACTTGGTTTGGATTTTTGCATCTAACCGTCGCCGACCATCAAGAGAGAAAGACGAAACAAACGGTGCCCACGCACATTGAAGTGATACTCCCACAACAACTCTGCGCCTGCCACGAGCGCCGCCTTGTCTGGATTGCTTGCCTGGAAATGGGTCTTTCCGTCCCTGACCTCTGGGACGACCGTATGGCAGACCGCCAAGAGCACCATAAACTGGTGCGCGACCTCTCTCCCCTTCAACACCCCATCTGACATCGCCATCGCCATCGCCTCAGCCAAAAACGGGTTCTTGGGTGCCTTGCCTGACGTGGACATCCCGTCAAGAACCCGCCGCCGATCGTCAAACGTCTGCCAACTCTCCTTGACACCCTCCTCGTCCCTCTCCGCATCGGCCCTGCGACTCTCGTCCACCTCCTTGGCATACACCATCCCGCCGATGCTCGCACTGAACTCCACCTCGTTCCTTGACAGCGTCCCAGTCTTGTCCGAAGATATAGACTTGATCTGGCCAAGCTCTTCGACGAGTGAGGAAGTGCCATCGTACAAGTCGAGGTCCGAGTTGATGAGTGCTGCTTGTAGGAACCTTCCACGGTGAGGATGAGGGAGATGGGGATGAAGTTGATGTAGGGGATGATGTCTGATTAGTTTGTGTCGATCGGGGGTGATCATACGAGACCTTCCGCAAACATCTTGGCTGGTTGTCGTATCAGAATGAGACATGCAAGAAAACAAGGCGACTGACCTCTACCCGAAAACGTGTTGGAATGGATGAGGTACCACTGAGAACCGGAGAGAAACCACCGATGGGAGCCGTGAATGAGAGCGTTGATAGGTTTGTGAACCACTCACCATATTGATGCTTGAACCAATGGTGGACCTGACGGACAAGGCAAGGAGAAACCCAAAGAGAAATATAATGTGTTTCTCTAGTGCAGTCGTCTTGATCGGCGCAGCCCTGTGATATACCGAAGGTGACAAAAACGCAGTGAGGAGGAAAGACGCCCTCGCGTCGTGTTCCGCATCGGCTTTGTTTCATGACCGGTAAATACAAGGATGCCATATGTCCAGGGGGTATTCCGTAGTTGAGCGCCACGCAAGAGCATTTGGTCTGGACCGTTGGGGGTCTGTCGGGGGACGCCAGCGTCGGAAAGGAGCTCGAGCGTTCCTTCGTAGGTCTACAGGGAATTCTGAACGGGGGAAACCGTGGAGGGCTGTGACGAGGGATGGATAGGTAGTGCTGCGGTCGAAGGGGATGTTTGTTTTGTTTTGAGGTTGGTTTCGCTGGGGGGAGATGAGCTGTTGGGATCAAGAAGGGGGCAAGGCGACCCGTCGAGGTTGGACGTCTTGATGAAACAGAGACCCTCTGGTTCAGACGAAGAGATGAAACAGAGACCCTCTGGTTCAGACGAAGAGATGAGCACGAGATCTGCAGGGATGAACTCGACTCGACGCGAACGACAGATCACTTTCGTGATTAGCTTGGCGATGCGTGCATTGAGCCCCTGGACCGAGTCGGATTGGTGTCGTTTCTGGCAGAGAATGAGGGGCAATTGAGTCGTTTTGCTGCATCAGCAAAAGTGTCCGGATCTAGCTAGGCCTAGCTGGGTCATAATAGGCCGTACGAGGGCTGTCAGATCTGACGGTCCTTGCGTCGAAGCACTCTTTCTTGCACGCCGCCGCTATGTCTTGCAAGCAACACGCCGTCATAGCTAGACCATAATAGGCCCTTGTCCCTAGCAAAGCCTTGCTAGGCCCACAATGTCTAGCTAGACCTAGTACGGATATGCGTGTGAACTTTGCCGGCCAAAAACTATTGCTTGCCTTGCTACCCCCTTTTTTTTGCATGCTCCTATTAGGCTTACTCCAACTTACAATTTATAATCATTATTAGGATTAGTACATAATGTGTGGCCATTGATTTTCAACCTTTTTGGAACATATCTATTTATTTAGATTCTTTTCAATAGTAGACAGGCACATGCTAAGTATGTTGTTTAATTTGTAAGTAATGATTTGGGCATAACTGGGACTCGAACACACGACTGCCTGTGATTACCAAAAGTAGCTAAAGTATAACATGTTAACTGCTATACCACAAGACTGCAAAATAGGATTTCATCGGCAGGTATATGACTACATACCTGACCTCAAGCACGATTGCATTTTCCTGTGAGCATTTCTTGGTGTTCATGCCACAGCCAAGTTGGTTCCTTATCGACTGGATAGCGATTGGTCTGCTCCGAGTGACGCACGCCACAATCTGAAGCTAGTGTGGTGTACTCGCCCTTGCACATGGCCTTGTGCCATCACTGGCTTAACCCAGCTGTCATACATGTGATACTAGGTCGCCAAACTTGAACGAGTTCACAGTAGAGGCGATTGGCGGTTTCGTCTCGATAACGCATTTGATCTCAGGGGACTTGCGATCATCCAAGTGGACGTTCTGAATACAGCTGAACACTTTTTCTGGAGGGTTTGCGAGAATATTCTTGCGTCGTTCCGCTTGGATCCACAGTGAAGCACCGATCATGGATGTCACGGAACGGTGCCGTATGTGACCACCACCCAGCATCTAGTCATGTGTCAGATAAGAGTATAAAACGAAAAGTAAAAACCTACACTGATCATCGTGTTGTCTTCCTTGGGTGGGCTGTGTATGCTCAGGATGCTTATGCTGGAGACGGGGCGATAGCGAGGCTTCGCGGCAGCATTGCCTGACTGTTCTTCAAAGAATGTCGAATCCGACGAGCAGACTGAGTTCCGTTGACCACTCTTCTCGAACAGAGAGTTGGTCTTCTGATGGTACTGGCTGTCCATGATCGAGTTGTAGGACATCCGATTGTTGCACTGCGAGTGTATTCATTTTCCACGCACACTGCCAGAGAGGCCTGGGGGTGGTGAGGCAGAAATGGATTCCAACGGTGTACCATGTTCCTCGGCAAAATCAAGCATCTTGTCCCCAAGTTCGGATCGTGCGGGGTGCATTCCAGAGTAATCGCTGACTGCAGATTCAACCGAAAAGTTTGATCGATGTCAAGTCC
>JBBPRR010000617.1:0-19257 GCA_038093115.1 Hortiboletus flavorubellus | reverse complement strand
ATGACTCAGGCTGTGCAAGGTCACATGATCTGAGTCAGGTGATTCGCAACTGAGGTCACATGCTCCAATTGCTTCTCTGACACTTGGCTAAGTACAAAAGGGTAAAAGAGATATTAAGAAAATGGTTAACTATATACTAGTAGGTAGTAATAAAGGTATCTTGGGAGAAAACATTTTGTTTCTCCGCAACCTGTGAATGAACAAATAAGGGAAAATAGGGGTACATACTAGACACTATGGTCCATATGTCCCTCAATTAGCTAAGCATTTGGACCGCGGGAATAAGGTGAAAACTGAAATCTCGGGTCAAATGTCTAGCATCTCATATACAATAACTATGTATCCGCATCCAATCATTTTGGTGCAGGTCAACGCCCTCCCGGTCTCGTACTTGACAGTGAACATAAGCGATTAACTTGGGAATATTGTCGGATCTGAGACGTCATGGTCTACTCCTTTTTTTTTCCCCTCATATCATGAGTGTGCTCAAATATCAATGCCTCTCTGGTTCTAACATCTCCGTTCTCCGTCACAGTGCCCCAGTTACCCTTCATGTATATCAGCGATGCGGCATTCAAATTGTGGACCCAGGGCAACTTGGCTCGTGTCGAAGAACTCTTTGCAGATGACATCATCCACTCCTCGAATCCATTTCTCCATGCACGTGCACTTGCTCTCCACTCTCTTGTGCAGACCCATTTGAAATGGTGTGACGTGGCCATCGACGATGCCAAAAAGGTAAATTTGAGTCATCTCTCGCCCCATGTCGTGTTGACTCTCACCAGTCTATCGAGGTTCAGTGATCCATTATTGGTTATATCGCACACGCAATCGCACACGTCGGAAATGGGGAGCACGAGTCAGCCACGTGTGTATTTGACCTCATGTTCAGTGAGGGTATCCCAAGTGAAAATAAACTTCTTCTGTTGATCAAGGTATTCACCTGTCATTCTTATTGCTGCCTTGTGCCAATCTTTTGTTTCACTCAGGCTATCATCTTGTTTGAATGCGGAAAGCATGAGAATGCCATTTTGCGCGTGGATGACTTGATTGATATAGTGAAGGACAAGTCATCATGTATCGCTGTCCAGGTAGGTGCACGGTAGGATTGAAACAGCCAGGTTGACAAGGCATTGTACAGGCTCAAATGCTCCTCTTACTTGGAAGTATCTCGATGAGAAAGGGAGACAACGAACGGGCGATAGAATTGTTTCAGCACACACAAGAAGCCATCCTGTTCGGACAGGGTCCTTACCTGGTGGTTATCTCGCTCGTAAGCTAACCTTTTTTGAGTTCTACCATCCCACCAATTGTATTTGAAAGCTATTTGGATGGGATTTTGATAGACTTGCCATCATGATTCAGTTACAACTATCCAAGGCCATGTGTGCTGTGGGTCATTCTGAGGGGGTAGAGTCACTTTCTACTATGGTCGAGACATTTGGTGAAGAAGTGTTGATGGAAGAGGTGACCGTAGATTGGGACTGGGGTATACATTGTCAAGACCCATCTAGATTGACATACATTGAGGTTTTGACATCAGATCTCGTTCAAAAGTTTCTCATGACATTCGAAAGCAATGGTGATGTCACGGTGAGGTCCGAGAATCATCAGCGAGCCATCATACAATACTCTACTGCGTTATCCCTGAACCCGTCGAACCCCGTGGGTCTACTTGTCAAGCAATGCAATGCCCGAGCAGTTCTGGGGATGTGGGAGGATGCGTTAAAGGATGCAGATGAGGTTTGGTTTGACTCTCCTTAGTATCTGACGCTTCTGAATCTAACCGACACAGGCAATCAAGGCAGATCCATTGAATCCGTGGGCATATGAGAGAAGACATATGGCCCTGCATGCTTTGCAGCACTATGGTGAAGCAATGGATGCGTTCACCCACATGCTTTCGCTTGTCGAGGGGTCTCTTGATCAAGACACCTGTCGTCACTATAGTACCAGCGTTGAAATGATGTCGTGATTTATATTGCACAGAACTGGGTACAAAATATATTTTGCCCTCACGGTCGGAGAAGACCATCAACAGCGTCATCCAGGGGGTCTTCAAGATATGCCCACTTGTGCTCATCGACGTCAAGAGTGGTCGACTGTGCGATGGATCAGACCGAGCGCATACATTCAAGTCAGAATCACAGTTCAAAGCACTAGTTTCCTCGATGACAAAGCAGTTGGACGACGAACGGATTCGGCGAGCTGTGGAAGGATACTTCCAATACGTGACACTCTTGCATGTATGGGAAGGCAAGGAGCCGTTGTTCCAGGACGTCAACCTGGCCAAGTCTGTTTGGGATCCTGATTCATCGCCCCTGCACGATAATTTGCGCAAGTTCTGTGAGGTAGTTTGTATGGAAGGATATTGGTGGGCATGGAGTGACACGTGTTGTATTGACAAGACGACCAGCACGGTGTTGAACCAGTCACTCAAAATGATGTACGCATGGTACGAATCATCCGCAGCCACATTTGTCCTTCTCTCGGATGTAGACTCTCCGTCAGCCCTTGGGGATCTCACAAACAGTATCTGGATGACGAGCGCCTGGATTGCACAAGAGGTTCTCACAGCAAAGGTGGTCCGATTCTATACTCGGGACTGGCAGCCATACCTAGGTGACACGCATGCCAACCACAAGGAGTCCCCAGAGATCATACAGGAACTCACGAATGCCATCAGCGTCGCTCGCGAAACCATCATCGCTTTTGAACCTGATAATCTCAGTGTCAGAGCGAAACTGCGAATGGCCTCTGGGCGCAATGTGACTGTAGAAGAGGACGTTGCGTACTCTTTGATTGGTATTTTCAAGAGTGATATCCAGCCAGACTACGGAGAGCGAGATGCTGCGCTGGGTCACCTGCTGGAGGAGATCGTAGCCCGTTCAGGCGAAGTGACAGTGCTTTCCTGGACTGGCGAGTCTTCATCATACAACAGCTGCCTTCCCACCACCCTAGCAGTATATAGTCAAACACTGCATGCTTCCCCTGCTATCCTGGAGGCTGAAATGGACTTGCATATTGCGACATTAGGAAATTTACTCCCACAAATGGGCGCTATTCCATGGGCAGTACATGACCGGATCAGCCGCTTACCACCACCCTGGTTTGCCAACCGCCGATTGCACCTCCCATGCATTATCTTCACAGTCAGAAAGCTTGTTGTACAAGATTTTGGGAATGGTTTAGAGAACTGTTACCGTGCTTGGGTATCAGGGGATGGGAACGTGGAGTTCCAGACATGTGACAGGCTCTCATTGAGTGAGCCACGCAGGCTCATTTTCGTACATCCATGGATCCACGCTCTGCATGATCCACTTCATGAATCCACTTGGGGAAATGCAGGGGACGATGACAAGGACGAGTCTGATCCTGAGACCGAGGCAGGACCTGCAGCCACCTCACTGTTAGACGCTCTGGCACACGCCGCTACTATGGATGACTACACTCGTGCGTTGCGGCTGATCGTTTGTCTACAGCAGTCATTCCACGCGCTGTTGCTGCAGCAACAATGAAACGGAGAGTTCAAGCGGGTCGCTGCTGAGCACGAGATCGTCATTCCAGGAATCGATCGTCGCATTAACCTTGTCAATGATGTGCGTATTGAGGTCGTGGAGATACTGTGATGTGGGTATGAGTTTTTATCAATGTGTTTCTCTTCCTGTACCGTCGCATCATTTTCTCCCCAACCATGCAGTTATCTGCTTTGTGTCATTCCACTTTGCTATTTGATATACCGGGTATCATACTGTCCACGAGTTGATGACAATTGTATTCATTACGATGTACAAGAATGCGAACGATATAACAATCTATGGAACAGCGATGTATGGACATTCCCTTTCTCACATGTCGGTGGACCTGGTATGAAATAGTCAGGGGTGACCCAGTCGTCACCCTTTCCGCTATGGTGTAATCAGGGAGTCCTGCCTTTTTGAACTACTGCAGGGTGGTGCCCACTGTGGGTGGGAACTGTCATCGTATGGGTGATGTTGACGTGTTGTGGTTGGCTTGAATTTGCTTTCGTTCGAAGTTCTGGTGCATGCAGTGCAGTCATCATGGCAGTGCTCAAACAGGTACTAGCTGCTTGATGGGCAGTGTCGGCATAGATGTAGAGCAGCGCTGACTGTTGAAGCGCATGGTGGTCAAGTAAATATTCTCCAGGGGCTGAACCAGAGAGCATGTCTCGCAAGGTCGTCGGATGCGCAATTGGGGCGGTGGCTTTACAGTTGTCAGTTAGATGGTTGTGAGCAGACAAGGCCATTGAAATGACTCGTGGCTCTGAGTGCAACTCGGACCATCATGTCGCTCTTGTTGCGACAGTCGTTCCAAACCTTAGAATATACCTCGATGTGCTCTAGGAGCAGTGGAATGTGTCAGAAATATATAGCAGTCATTTCACACAAAATTGAATCTGCAGTGGATGCTATTTTACTTTGGTACATTGTTCGTTGCTGCCCGTTTCTGAGGCAGTTGACCATCTTTGCGTGGTCGGCCAACTAATAGTGGGTTTGGGAGGTCTGAACGCAGAACGGCATGGGAGACTCCTTCCAAACTCAGTAAATTACAACAACCTCATCACCAAGTTACTTGGTGACTTTGGTCTTGTTGTGCTCATTGAAAACCCTGGTGAGAGGAAGAAGACAATTTGCGGCACCCCCAATTACATCACTCCAGACTCGGATCCAGCACTGTTTGATACAGTAAATGGATGGCTTTGAAGTCGACACTTGGTCACTATCAGCTTTATTCTCTACACCCTTCTAATCGCACGTCCACCTTTTCAAATAAGGATATCAAGGACATTTACACGCGAGTACACCATTGCCTTGTGAATTCGTGACAACGTCCAGTGAAATGGATCTCTGCCAATGCACGCGAATGCATTATGTCCATTCTAACATCCGAGCGAATGGCCTACACTTCTCGAAATCATTGCACCACCCTTTATCGACTTTGACATCGCATCGTCCTTTGTTCCCCTCTCTGCACATGATGCATCTTATATCTACTTGTCCCATGTCGATGATCAAGTCGCTAACATTGCCATACCGAGCGCGCCATCTGCGAACTCTCAACCTGACAGGGCAACCAACCTGGTCACATCGAGCATCACCCAGCAGGAGAAGGAGCTCCAGAAGGCCGTGCAATCTGGCAGTCCGATCTCTGCACTGCTCAGCTCGGTGAGACAATCCCTGGTCATGCCGACGACCAGTACTACAAAAGAATCGCCACTTGCCCACAAACTTCAAATCACAAAGGAGACCAAATTGTCCCCTCTCGGCACAATGCGTTCTACACACGCATTGCGGGATACCGAAGATGAGGAGCAGGATGCACCACATGGAATGCGAGAAAAGAACTTTGATCTGCAGAGACAAGAGGAGCTGGAGTCACAGAAGGTGCGGATCGTAGCTCAGATAGCGCCTGTCACAGGCATGGTGCCAACTAGGCCGAGCAGGAGCAGGAGAACATGCCTCC
This sequence comes from Hortiboletus flavorubellus, assembly GCA_038093115.1. Classification (NCBI taxonomy): domain Eukaryota; kingdom Fungi; phylum Basidiomycota; class Agaricomycetes; order Boletales; family Boletaceae; genus Hortiboletus; species Hortiboletus flavorubellus. Next base: position 13,773 of record JBBPRR010000617.1, on the reverse strand, counting down.
AGTGTGTACGAATGCCAAGGGCAAAGAGCGCGCGCGTGACGAGCGCAAGGATGCCGTGCTTGTGCCAGATTCAGAGACAGAGACACAGCCGCGGATAAATGGGTTCGATGCGGCTGCACGGACGTTGACGTTGGCATTTGATGCGAAGGCGGTGGGTAAAGTGTTTCGGGATCTGCGGGAGGATGCATGTCTGCCTGACGAGTGGGTGTTTATCGTATCGTGGGTGGATTATTGCAACAAGTACGGGATGGGGTATGCGTTGACGGACAGGTCCGTGGGCGTGCACTTTAATGACAGCACCACATTAATCCTTGCTGTGGACAAACAGTGAGTGTCTGTAATGACTTTGGTGCACGTTCTGACTGCTAGCACAGTCACTTTGATTATATCTTGTCCCAACGACATGGACAGGTCTATGTCCGGAAGAATTACTCAGTCTCGGAGTTCCTGGAAGATCTCAAGAACAAGGTGTATCTGCTAAAACATTTTGAGCGGTACATCATGAATCGACTGTATGGCGACTACGAATATACATTTGAAGATGTCGACCGGACGAGGAGGATGGACTTTGTGCAAAAGCATCTATGCATGAAGCATGTTATTGTATTCAAGATGAGTCACGACGTTCTCCAGGTAGCTCTTTATTTTATTTCCCCGTTGTGTCCTACATTGTCTCACCGCACGCTAGTTCAACTTTTACGACCACTTGAAAGTTATATTGTCTTCGCACAGTCTAGTCGTGACGCATATCGACAAGAATTGCAAGTTGACGCGGTACACGTTGAGTGAGGTGGTGGCGCAGGCTGTGCAAGGCCCGGTGGCAATGGATGCGGAGCAGGCCAAGTTTCGGCAGCGGTTGGTGGACAAGCTCAAGTATTGCAAGGAGGTGCTGACTAGCATATGGAATGTGAGTGCAGGAATGGAGGCTGAGGTGAGTGGGAAGGCGTCCAAGGTGTCGTTGAGGTAGGGCGTTGAGAGCTTTGTTGTTGGTATGCTGTTACTTTTTCATGATGTCGTTTCGCTATCATGTGGACATGTATGCAAAGTTGAGGATCTAGTTGCATGGGTCTGTTTTTCTTTCTTTTTTTGTTGTCTCTCCGTGTAGATCTCATTGGTGTCTGTACCACGATGACCCGAAGGCGAAGAATGGTCCAGGTCATGTACCATGCACAATGCGATGCCCAAGAGCTCTTGTGAATGTGAATACAGAATTGAATTCTGCTGGGAGTGGAAACGAATGAGATTACTAGCACTTTCATTCTAGCGCGTGTGTAAATCAGCAATGAATTATTCGTTGACTGGCAAGACGTTTTGCTATGAATTCTTCTACCGCTGCACAAGCAGTGTGGCAGGACAAGGCACTGCATGTTATTGGCAAACACGAGGCGCACAGGTACAACACTAGCGTGTGAGCTGATCCATTATCGATAAGACAAAAGGAGCATCATACATCGTGGGGAACTTGTTGAGTCCCTGACCCTGCCCCACCAAATTCCCTTTCTGCATTTGCACACTGTGGACGGGTATGCAGTCGACAGGCAAAGGTATGTGCTTGTTATTGGCGAGTATCTGTGATGACTGCCTGTAGACTTCCAGATGGCTCCCACATAATTGGAACAAGTGATAAGCTCATATACACAGTCGTCTTTGCAGAGGATGGCAAGCAGGTATTGAGCGGCGGTAAAGAGGGGATGCTTCGGCAATGGCGAGTAGATGACGGACACGAAGTTGGCGAACCAATTTGAGCAGAAGGATCAGACATAATGGCTGCTGCGCTATCGCCGGATCAAAAGTGGTTGGTGTGTGCACTCAGGCATCCAGAGGTGGGCGGTGGAAAGGCATGGGCCAGGGTATGGGATGTGCACACTGACGAAAAGGTCCTGGACATCTCTGGCCATACAACCACAGTATTCTCGGTCGACATTTCATCCGATTCAACAAAATTTGCGACAGGGGACGGTGACGGGGTCGTGTTTGTTTGGAGCATGACCACGGGCCAACAACTTGTCGGGCCGCTGCAGCACGACAGTCAGGTGGTGGCAGTGCGATTCTCTCCGAATGGTGACCGCATTGCCACTGCTACGGCCGATAACCCAGATGCAAAGTCAATCCAGATCTACAATAGCGACAATGGCCAGCAACTGTTGGAAATCCCATGCTCGACCAAAAACTTTCTATCGTCACCGCTTACCTGGTCGGATGACGGTTGTCAACTTTTTGCTGTCTCGCACGGTGAAGCCAGGTGCTTCGATACCGCGTTGGGAACCCTGCTCAGCAAATGGGCCATTCATAACAAACAATATCCTACCTGTATCGTCCTCGCTCGCAACCAAAGGTTCATTGTCATCTCCATGAACAATTCATTATCTTTTTGGGATAACTCTACGTACAAGCAAATTGGGGCAGTTATCTACCACAAAAGTGCAATTCGGTCCACTGCACCCTCCCCCAATGACGATTGCATTGTGACTGGAGAACAGAACGGGAAAGTCATCCTCCGAAGTCTTCATGACATCCTCCCAGTCTCGTACTTGACAGTAAATGTAAGTGATTAACTTGGGAGTATTGTCAGATCTGAGACGTCATGGTCTACTCCCTTTTTTCCCCCTTACATCATGAGTGTACTCAAATATCAACGCCTCTCTGGTTCTAACATCTCCGTTCTCCGTCACAGTGCCCCAGTTACCCTTCATGTATATCAGTGATGCAACATTCAAATTGTGGATGCAGGGCGACTTGGCTCATGTCGAAAAACTCTTTGCAGATGACATCATCCATTCCTCGAATCCTTTTCACCATGCACACGCACTCACTCACCGCGCTCTTGTGTGGACCCATTTGAAACGGTGTGACATGGCCATCGACGATGCCAAAAAGGTAGCTTTGACTCGATCTCACGCCCCATGTCGTGTTGACTATCGCACGCCAGTCTATTGAGGTTCAGCGATCCATTATTGGTTATATCGCACACGCAATTACCCACATCGGAAATGGAGAGTACGAGTCAGCCACGCATGTATTTGACCTCGTGTTTAGTGAGGGTATCCCAAGTGAAAATAATCTTCTTCTGTTGATCAAGGTATTCACCTGTCATTCTCATTAGTGCCTTGTGCCGATCTTTCGTTTCACTCAGGCTATCGTCTTGTTTGAATGCGGAAAGCACGAGAATGCCATTTTGCGTGTGGATGACTTGATCGATATGGTGAAGGACAAGTCGCCATATATCGCTGTCCGGGTAGGTGCACGGTAGGGTTGAGAATGCCAGCAAGGTTGACAAGGCATTGTACAGGCTCAAATGCTCCTCTCACTTGGGAGCATCTTGATGAGAAAGGGAGACAATGAACGGGCGATAGAATCATTTAAACGTGCACAAGAAGCTATCCCATTCAGACAGGGTCCTTCCCTGGTGGTCATCTCGCTTGTAAGCTGGTCTTTTTTGAGTTCTACCATCTCACCAACTGTATTTGAAAGCTATTTGGATGGGATTTTGATAGACTTGCCATCATGATTCAGTTACAGCTATCCAAAGCCATGTGTGCTGCGGGTCGTTCTGAAGGGGTTGAGTCACTTTCTACAATGGTCGAAATATTCGGTGAAGAAGTGTTGATGGAAGAGGCGACTGTAGATTGGGACCGGGGTATGCATTGTCAAGGCCCATCTAGATTGACATACATTGACGTTTTGATGTCAGATCTCGTTCAAAAGTGTCTCACAACATTCAAAAGCAATGGTGATGCCGCGGCAAGGTCCAAGAATCATCAGCGGGCTATCGTACAATACTCTACTGTGTTATCCCTGAATCCGTCGAACCCCATGGGTCTACTTGTCAAGCAATGCAATGCCCGAGCAGTTCTGGGGATGTGGGAGGATGCGTTAAAGGATGCAGATGAGGTTTGGTTTGACTCTCCTTAGTGTCTGACACTCCTGAACCTAACCGATGCAGGCAATCAAGGCAGACCCATTGAATTCGTGGGCATACGAGGGAAGACATGTGGCCCTGCATGCTTTGCAGCACTACGGTGAAGCAATGGATGCACTCACCCACATGCTTTCGCTCGTCGAGGGGTCTCTTGATCAAGACATCCATCGTCAGTATATCCCTACCAGTGTTAAAATGACGTTGTGATTTATATTGCATAGAACTGAGTACAAAATATATTTCGCCCTCACAGTCGGAGAAGACCATCGACAGCGTCATCCAGGGGGTCTTCAAGATATGCCCACTTGTGCTCATCGACGTCAAGAGTGGTCGACTGTGCGATGGATCAGACCGAGTGCATACATTCAAGTCGGAATCACAGTTCAAGGCACTAATTTCCTCGATGACAAAGGAGTTGGACGACGAACGGATCCGGCGAGTCGTGGAAGAATACTTCCAATATGTGACGCTCTCGCATGTATGGGAAGGCAAGGAACCATCGTTCCAGGACGTCAATCTGGCCAACTCTGTCTGGGATCTTGATTCGTCACCCCTGCACGATAAGTTGTGCAAATTCTGTGAGGTGGTTCGTACGGAAGGATATCGGTGGGCATGGAGTGACACATGTTGCATCGACAAGACGACCAGCACGGTGTTGAACCAGTTGCTCAAAATGATGTACGCATGGTACAAATCTTCCACAGCCACATTTGTCCTTCTCTCGGATGTAGACTCTCTGTCAGCCCTTGGCAATCTCCCCAAAAGTATCTGGATGACGAGAGCTTGGACCGTACAATAGCTTCTCGCAGCAAAGGTGATCCGATTCTATACTCGGGATTGGCAGCCATACCTCGGTGACACGCATGTCAACCACAAGGAGTCCCCAGAGATCATGCAGGAGCTCGCGGATGCCATTGGCGTCGCTCGTGAAACCATCATCGCTTTCAACCCTGATAATCTCAGTGTCGGAGCAAACCTGCGAATGGCTTCTGGGTGCAACACGATGGTGGAAGAGGACATTGCATACTCTTTAATTGGAATTTTCAAGAGTGATATTTGGCTGGACTACGGAGAGCGAGATGCTGCGCTGGGTCACCTGCTGGAGAAGACCGTGGCTCGTTCGGGGGAAGCGACAGTGCTCGCCTGGACTGGCAAGTCGTCGCCATACAACAGCTGCCTTCCCGCTACCCTTGCGGTTTATAGTCAATCACTGTCTGCTTCGCCTGCTATCGAGGATACTGAAATGGACGTACACGTTGTGGCATTAAGAAGTTCATTATTACAGATGGATGCTGTATCAATACTCGACAAGGTCACCCGTTTACCACCAGCCCGCTTCACCACCTGTTGACTACACCTGCCATGCATCATCTTTACAGCCAAAAGACTCGGTGTACAAGACTTTGGGAGTGGTCTAGAGAACCGCTATCGTGCTCGGGTATCAGGAATTGGCAATGTGGAGTTTCAAACACATGACAGGCTCTCGTTGAGTGAGCCACAAAAGCTTATTTTCGTACATTCATGGATCCACTCTCTGCTCGATCACCTTCATGGATTCACATGGGGAAATGCAGCAGACGATGATGAGTATGGGTCTGATTCTGAGTCTGAGGCAGGATCTGCACCCACGTCACCCTTGCATGCTCTACCAGCCGCTGGCATGGATGACTACACTCGAGCATTGCGGTTGATTGTTTGTCTGCAGCAGCCGTTCCATGCGCTGTTACTGCAGCAACAGCCCAATGGAGAGTTCAAACGGATCACTGCTGAGCACGAGATTATCATGCCAGGAATCGATCGCCGGATCAACTTTACTAGGGATATCTGTATGGAAGTCGTGGAGATATTGTGATGTGGGTGTGAGTTTTTATCGATGTGTTTCTCTCCTTGTACGTCATCATCGTCACATTGCTGTCTCGTTGTCTGCTTTGGCTGTCGTGTCATTTTCTCCCCAATCATGTAGTTATCTGCTTTGTGTCATTCCACTACCTTGCATTGTGCTGCTATTTGGTACACTGGGTATTATACTGTCCACGAGTTGATGACAATTGTATTCATTACGATGTACAAGAATGCGAACTATATAACAATCCATGGAACGGCGATGTATGGACATTCCCTTTCTCACATGTCGGTGGACCTGGTGTGAAATAGTCAGGGGCGACCTAGTCGTCACCCTCCATTATAGTGTAATCAGGGAGTCCTGCCTTTTTGAACTACCACAGGGTGGTGCCACTGTGGGCAGGAACTGTCATTGTACGGGTGCCATTGACGTGTTGCTGTTGGCTTGAATTTGCTTTCATTTGAAGTTCCAGTGCGTGCGGTGCAGTCATTGTGGCAGCGCTCAAACAGGTACTAGCTGCTTGATGGGCAGTGTCGGCATAGATGTAGAGCAGTGCTGACTGTTGAAGCGCACGATGGTCAAGTAAATATTCTCCAGGGGCTGAACCAGAGAGCATGTCTCACAAGGTCATCAGAAGCACAACAGGGGCGGTGGCATTACAGTTGTCAGTTAGATGGTTGTGAGCAGACAAGATCATTGAAATGACTTGTGGCTCTGAGTGCGACTCGGACCATCGTGTCGCTCTTGTTGCGACAAACCTTAGAATATACCTCGATGTGCTCCAGGAGCTGTGGAATGTGTCAGAAATATATAGTGGTCATTTCGCACAAAATTGAATCTGCAGTGCATGCTATTTTACTTTGGTACATTGTTCGTTGCTGCCTGTTTCTGAGGCGGTTGACCATTTTTGCGTGGTCGGCCAACTGATAGTGGGTTTGGGTGGTCTGAATGCAGTACGGCGTGGGAGACTCTTGCCAAACTCAGTAAATTACTTACTGAGGATGTTGCGGCAAAGTGAGGCACGATTCTAGCCGCAACGTGAGATCTTTGGACAGGCAGGCGAAGTGCCTCCCACGCTTCTCTCTTTCGCACCTCGCACCAGCTCCGTCCACTGCCTCAGCTCCCCACGATCTTCATCGCACTCCCTCACAACTCACGTGCCTTCGCAACATCACCCTTTTCTTCCCTCAATCCTTAAGTCTGACCAACTCTCTTCCCGCCATCCATGGACCTGCTTATCAACCCCATGCCCGACTTCGAAGCCGAAGCCTCTTGACCCTTACAAGAGGCACTCATGGACGCTTTCGTGTGGGACGAGGCACGGGCTGTGCAGCACTTAGAGGCCACTTGGAGACGAGCGCACCCAGAGCGAGAACAATCCCTCAGTCCTCACGAGCCCCCACAAAGAGAACAATCTCTGGAGCCAGAACGGCCACTGCAGCCAGAGCCAGAGAGAGAACCACTGGCCTTGGCCAACCAGGCGCAGGACAAGAAGAAGAACACCATTGGAGACTTTGAGCTAGATGAACCGCCCCCAAGTGTCATCGTCGTGATGCCTTCGCCTTATGCATTACAGAAGATACGTGCATTTGAATATGTAGAACTGTGGTATTTCACTTGGGAAGGATGTTTTGAGGCCTCCAAATATGCGCGCTTGCAAGCTGAAGATGCGTACGGCTTGCTATCCAACGAAGAGTTCCTTACCCTCCGCCCAGTCGCCTCTGTAAAGGCGTCCAGGAACACCAAGGCAGATCACGATTTGACCTTCAACGAGATCTTACAAGCTCACACGTCGTACCTGCAGCACATTAAGGAAGCAGACTGGCCTGAGAAGCACATTAAAGTGCTTTTCCAATTCTTCTGGAACCTCGAATGTCACCCATATCGAACTGCCATGCGCCACGGTGAACGCATCCTGGCCACGTATGCAGCCACGATCAGGCGGCACTGGCACGACAAACTGAAACTGGGGAAAGCTTTCAACATCGCACTCATCAACGACAATCTGATGCAGCATGGCGTAGTGGAAGTAAATGATGCCATGATAGGCAAGGTCAGTACAATCTCGCACCGCACATGACAAGCACTAACAAATCACCTATACTCCCTTCATCCAATCCCCATCATGCGTCGTGCTGCCACTGCCACACTGCTCTTATGGTTGCCTTTTACCGCGATCAACTTACAGGCCGAGAACCTCATGGTCGCGCAGGCTTCCCCTACAGCAGTCAACCAACGTTCCCACCACTCGTACTCCTCTCGCGTGGACACAGTACGTGAGCGGCACAGAAACTCCCGCTCCCTATCCCCCCACAGCAGCGCTTTCACAGCTCTAATGGATCAGGTGGAGATTCGTACGGCTTGCACTCAGACATGCAGGCCCTCCAGAAATGACTGCCGCGAGACACCATAAAGGGAAAGTTGGCCTGCTCCAAATGCCTCGGACGCCACCCTCACGACGTCAACAAGTGCGCTCTTTCTACCCTATGGGACAGTTCCCCAGCCTATGCTAGATGCACACCAGAGGCACGTCTCATTGACCCCGAGGGAAACATCCTATGTCATGACTGGCAAAAACTGCAAGGTTGCTCTCGGCCCCACAACAATGCAAAGCACGCATGTTCTGGTTGCAGAAACACCTCCCATGGCGCTCAGCATTGCCCTAAGGCGCAGCCGCGTGACCACTCAAACCCCATATAAGCCAACAGCTTGGAAAGATTTCCTTGCACGAGCGGGCTTGCTAGCCAGATACCCAGACGTCATTGAGGGCCTCTCACACGGCTTCCGCGCTCACATTCCCCCCTTATCACAAACCTTCAACCCGCCTAATCACCCTTCCATAATACAACATCATACCATATTCCGAGACATTGTACATAAAGAAATCACCAAGCAACAGTACATAGGACCTCTAATGGCGCAAGAAGTACAGCAGGTAGTGGGACATTTCCAAACATCCTCTCTTTCCTTAATTCCCAAAGCAGGGAGGCCAGGCAAATATCGCCTGATCCAGGATCTATCGCATCCACGTGGGTCATCCCCCATCAAATCTATAAACTCCCTCACATCCTCAAATGACTTCACGGCTCCTTACAGCACCTTTCCCATAGTAGCATCAATCATAGCCTCCCTTCCTCCAGGATCACAAGGGGCGGTTAGAGACATAGCGGAAGCTTACCGTACAATTCCTGTACACCCCTCACAGTGGCATGGCTTAGTCGTATGCCTGTCAGAATCACATTTTGCCATCGATACAGCGTTATGCTTTGGCTTTGCACCTTCAGCTGGCATATATGGAAATCTTGCTAGTGCAGGGACAGACATCATGCGCTTCACAGGCATTGGCCCTATCTTACGTTGGGTTGACGACCACCTGTTCATCTGTTTACCCCGCAAACACCTGGCACACTATAATGAAACCCATCAGGCAGCTGCACACTATAATGAAACCCGTCAGGCAGCTGCACAGCGCATTGCAACTCAGGGCAGCCCCACTGTGCAAAATGGTCGCTTCTACTTTAGAGGCAGCACTCTTCCGGATGGCTCAACAGAAGAGTTTGACGAAGACTGCACGTTCCTTCTACGCGATCTCATGATCGGTAGAAATGCCAGTACCAAAGACTGCACCTTCGCCTATAACCTCACGGACATCGACCAAATCTCCCACATCCTTGGCATTCCATGGAAACCATCCAAGGACATCCCATTCTCAACCTCACCAACCTTTATCGGACTCACATGGGATCTCGAACAGTGCACGGTTGCACTTGTGGAGTCAAAGAGGCTGAAATACCTTGAAGCCCTAAGGAATTGGTCGGCCAAACACGCACACACCCTCCACGAGGCACAGAAATCGCTTGGCAAGCTCATGCATGCTTCGCATATCTTCCCCGAAGGCTGCCCATATCTAGCCAACCTCGAGGCCATGTTACCAACTTTTGGTGACAAACCCTTCGTACTGCACACACCACCAAAAGGCACGCCAGACGACATAAATTGGTGGATTTCTCGCCTTGCAACCCAAGCACCCCCCAACCCCATTCCTGTCCCCCAAATCCCACTCGACATCTGTGCATTTTCTGATGCAAGCTCTTCCATCGGAGTGGGCATTTATGTGTGCAGGCGGTGGCAAGCCTGGCTCCTCCGCCCTGGTTGGAACACAGATGGGCGTGACATTGGCTGGGTGGAAGCAGTCAGCTTTGAATTGCTTATCTGCACCATACTCGGCAGTGTTCAACCCAGATCCACAATTCTTGTTTACGGAGACAACCAGGGTGGCACCGTGATCACAGCAGGAACCACCACATCAACCGCATCTTCAAACGCCTACTTCCCGAGGTCCTATGCGCAGATTGCCATGTTGTCACTAAGTACATCCCGAGTGGAATCAACCCAGCCGACTCTCTTTCGCGCGGCAATTACCCCTCCCCCGACCTTCTCTTACCCCCAATCGACATCCCTGGTGAACTCGCCCCCTTCCTCACTGAACCCACACTTTGCTCCTCCCCAGCAGGGACAAACCCCCCCAGCTCCAAATGCTCCTAACCCTTCCCGCCCCACTCTACTCAGGCAGGCACTACTCACGCACTCCAAGTCGGGTGCGCAAGCTTCGTCATCACCTCCCTCGCACATTTTGTCATCATGAAACCCAACAATGGAACCATCCACACTTCGCCCCCATTGCTCAGCAAAGGAACGTCTGACCATGTGGCGCCCAGTGCACCCGCGAGCCCTGCGGCACCCGCTCCAGCCTGAGGACACACAGCAGCTCCTCAACGTGATCCCACATGCCTGGGCGGATTCAACCAAGAAAACGTACGGATCCAGCCTCTTAGCCTTTCACATCTTTTGCGATTACAAAGCGATCCCTGAAGAAGAACGAGCCCCAGTCATAATGGACGTCATGTCAGCTTTCATCGCACACCTAGTGGGAGCATACGCCCCATCCACTGTCGTCAACTACGTCAGTGCAATTCATGCCTAGCATGCCATCCACGGTCTTACTTGGAGCATAAATCAGGAAGAGGCCGAACTCTTATACAAAGCCGCGCGCGCAATAGCTCCACCCACTTCCAAACGTCCCATGCAGGAACCGTACACCCTAGAAACCATAGCTGCCATCCGTGAACACCTGGACCTCAATTCCCCTCTTCACGCAGCTGTATTCGCCTGTCTCACCACCACCTTCTTTGCTGCCGCCCGAACCAGCGAATTTACCATTCCCAACCAGAAGGCTTTCGACTCAGTGCGGCATATCACACGAGCCAGGATATCAGTCCAGCAAAACCAGGAAGGTCTAAAAATGACATGCTTTCGCCTTCCATGGACAAAGAAATCCCCAGTAGGAGAGGAAGTAAACTGGGCCAAGCAGGATGGCCCGCACGACCCAGAAGAAGCGCTGACCAACCACTTCTGCATTAATGACCCTCCCGCATCCACTGCACCTCTTTTTGCGTATCAAGCAAAATCCGGGCATGTCCCTCTCACCCATTCCAAGTTCCTAAAAACACTCAATGCTGCAATCTTAGCAGCTGGCCTTCCCCCGCTCGCAGGGCATGGCATCCGAATTGGTGCTACACTGGAATATTTACTCCACAAGATACCTTTCGAAGTAGTCAAAGTAAAGGGCAGATGGGCCGGGGATTCATTTCTCATTTACCTTCGTAAGCATGCACAAATCCTAGCGCCGTACATGCAAGCACAGCCAGCGGTACACACAACCTTTCTACAACACACCATCCCTCCAATCCGACGATGAGGATAATCACCATCAGCGCCTCAGCCCTCCTTCCTCTTGGGTAAGCATCACTCGCCGCATGCGTCGTCCCGTGACACTGACTCATGGGGATCACAGCTCCCTTGCTTACACCAGATGCTTGCCGGGTCGAAGCGCTTCACGCTTGCCCATCCTCTCTCATTACACGTCCATAGCATACATGTATCTACTCATCTCCACATGTATATACCACCTTTCCTCTCACTCTGCAGCAGCTAAGCTCAAGTCCAAAGATCGACGACTTCGTCTTGCTGTGCTCATTGAAAACCCTGGTGGGAGGAAGAAGACAATTTGCGGCACCCCCGATTACATCACCCCGGACTCGGAAGCACTGTTTGATACAGTAAATGGATAGCTTTGAAGTCGACACTTGGTCACTATCAGATTTATTCTCTACACCCTTCTAATCGGACGTCCGCCTTTTCAAACAAGGACATCAAGGACATTTACACATGGGTACACCATTGCCTTGCGAATTCGTGACAATGTCCAGAGAAACAGATCTCTGCCGATGCACGCGAATGCATTACGTCCATTCTAACATCCGAACCAATGGCCTACACTGTTCGAAATCATTGCGTCACCCTTTATCGACCATGACATCGCATCGTCCTTTGTTCCCCTCTCCGCACACGATGCATCTTATATCACTCGTCCCATGTCAATGATCAAGTCGCTAACATTGCCATACTGAGCACGCCATCTGCAAACTGTCAACCTGACAGGGCAACCAACCTGGTCACATCGAGCATCACCCAGCAGGAGAAGGAGCTCCAGAAGGCCATGCAATCTGGCAGTCCGATCTCTGTGCTGCTCAGCCCGGCGAGACAACCCCTGATCATGCCGACAACCAGTACTACAAGAGAATCACCACTTTTCCGCAAACTTCAAATCGCAAAGGAGACCAAATCGTCCCCTCTCCACACAATGCGTTCTACACACGCGCTGGGGGATATCGAGGATGAGGAGCAGGATGCGCCATGTGGGACGCAAGAAAAGAACTTTGATCTGAAAAGACAAAAGGAGCTCGAGTCACAGAAGATGTGGATCGTAGCTCAGACAGTGCCTGTTACTGGGCATGGTGGAAGAATTACTCAGTTCTCGGAGTTCCTGGAGGATCTCAAGAAGAAAGTATATCTATTGAAACACTTTGAGCGGTACATCATGGACTGATTGTATGGCAATTATGAATACATGTTTGAAGATGTCGACCGGACGAGGGGGATGGACTTTGTGCAAAAGTATCTACGCATGAAGCACGTTATCATATTCAAGATGAGTCATGACGTTCTCCAGGTAGCTCTTTGTTTTATTTCCCTGTTATGTCCCATGTCATCTCACCATGTGCTAGTTCAACTTTTACGACCACTCAAGAGTGATATTGTCTTCGTACGGTCTAGTCGTGATGCATATCGACAAGAGTTACAAGTTGACGCGATACACGCTGAGTGAGGTGATGGCGCAGGCTGTGCAAGGCGGTGGCGATGGATGCGGCGTGGGCCAAGTTTTGACAGCAGTTGGTGGACAAGCTCAAGTATTGCAAGGAGGTGCTGACGCCAAGCATATGGAATGAGAGTGCGAGAATGGAGGCTGAGGTGAGTGGGAAGGCATCCAAGGCATCGTTGAGGTAGGGCGTTGGGAGCTTTGTTGTTGGTACGCTGTAAAACACTAGTCCCGTCTGTGCTGCAATAGCAAGAGGAATACTAGGAAAATAAGAAAGAAGGGTACGAATAGGTTTGTCCCAGGGACCCTAAAGAAGTTGGTGGGGACGAAGGACCTGACTACACAATCCGGAAAGGAATCCGGAAAGATAGGGGCTAAACCCGGACGAACCCGATCTGGAAGAATGATGAGAAAAAGATCCAGAAAGTGAAGTAGAGATAGAAGGAATAGGAATATACATTCGATGATGGAATCCAAAAACCCGGAGTAGATTTGATGAGATGGTGACGAGATAAGAGAGATCCGGTCAAGGACGAGGACCGGATATGAGCGGAAAAGTGACGAGGTTTGCAAAGACACGGCTTTGCAGCAAGGAAATGGGTGATCAGTGCACATGGGTGAAAGATGTATTATCCATCACACTACAGGGGTTTTATAGTCAAGGAAACACCCAAGACTCTTCCTAATAAGGGAAATATCAATCGGTAACCAAGTACGTCAAAGAAAAAGAAAAAGAACATCGTCCCTTCACGGGTAAACAGAAACCATGCGGAACACTACAAAGGGGTCTAG
>JBBPRR010000616.1:0-19269 GCA_038093115.1 Hortiboletus flavorubellus | reverse complement strand
TTTCTATTTTAAAAATGTCTCCAGTGTCCATTTCGCTGTTCCCCGGGTCTCGATATCTTGTTCAGTTTATTTGTAATGTCTCAACAGAGAAATTGCAATCACTGGTCACATCTCGTACTACCAAGAACGAAATCTTCTATGGTGAAGGTTCTGCACCCGTGGATTTTGTTGGTAGCCTAGAGAGAAATCTTATGTCCGAAGATGACCAGTCAAAATGAACGGCAGTTATTCGCGACGAGCCCTCATTGGCCCCATGCGTGTCTTACGGGATAACGTATTGGTAGTTCTCCCAAATGGAGACTGGGTATTTTTGCGGATATGATGGAGGCACTGTACTTAATACAAGTGTCCCACGTAGTAAGAACCTTGTGACATGGTTCGATTTGACGAAGATAGTATCATTGGCACAGAAAGAACTCTGACTCATCCGGACTGCACGGGGATAACTGTCCAGGTCAACGTACCTCGTCAGGTGAAATTTCTTTCTTGGGGCCCCGAGACGAAACCAAAAAAAAAAGATCATGCTAGAATATTTGGTCAAAAAGAAGTACATGAACTCTTTTTCTCCTAATACAGGGTAATAAAATTGGATCTTGGATGAGCGAACGCGGTCCACGCATACAATTAACTCGTGTGTGGACGCAACGCCTAGTCCGCATGTTCGAGGTCGTGCTCTGGCAGGTCATCGGGCAGACGTTAACGAGGGTGGCGGCGCTTCCTAAGCGTTGCATCGAGCCTGGCCCGTCGGGAAAAGTCCATTTTGCAATGGATACACACCTGGCGTGAGCTAAGACGCATCTAGACGGAACATCGCACCGGGAATCGCACGTGCCACGGACTTGAGGGGATTGAATGGAACGTTGCACGATTGTCCGTGCCCGGATTATGTGTAAGTGGCCGTTGCGCCAGGGTTCGGCCGATCGAGTCTGCTGCTTCGTCGGGGCATAGATTAATCTTTATTCACTTCTCCGCCTTGGTGGGGTCATCCCCCGCTGTCCACGGAGATCGTGCGCGAAGTAGGAAACATACCCTTGCCTGAGCACTCGTCCTCGGGCAGAAAAGTCACCGTGAATGCGATACTGTACTGTTTTTCCAGAGTGCACCAGCCCATCTGACTCGGGTGGGCTCCGCGGGGTCGATGTTTGGGCGTGATTGAGACCGGCACAGACCGAAACTCCGCTTGGTCTTCCTTTTGTGCGCGCTTGTGCTGATTTGTCCCGGCGAGTCCGTTCGCGTGTATCAGTTTTTTCTTTGTTGCCATCATGTCTTCCAACTTGCCCATCGCTCATGGCGATATAACCGCACCGACACCACAGAACACCCCCTTGAATCAAGCGCCGATTGCACAGGGCTTGTCACGTCCGACAGTCCCCGACATCTCTGAAGATAATGAGCAAGAAGATGATGGCGATGCTGCCCTTCCACCCGGTGCCCAGTCCGCAATGCTCGGGTTGGTTCAAAATCGTCTCTCTGATCTCGTCGGAAAGAGCTCTGGATACATTGAAAGTCTCTCAGCCGAAGTCAAACAGAGCATCGAGGCCTTGAAAGGGGTTCAAGTCAAGCAAAACGAACTGCAAAATCAGTACAAACGCGAGTGCTTGGAGCTCGAGAAGAAAGTACGCGATCGGCCCTTGTTTATCTCTCCTTGTATGCGCGATCGAATTGCTCATTCGTCTCGTCTTGTCTCGTCAGTACCTTGAGCTCCAATTGCCGCTTTACGAGCGACGAAACGCAATCATCTCTGGGTCATCGGCACCCACATCGGAGGAGGTAGATGCTGGCGTCCAGGCATCACTCAAGGATGATCCGGATTACACGCCACTCGCCAAGGGTGCTCCAAGCGGCCCTGCAGCGATCCCGGAGTTCTGGCTCACAGCCCTCCGCAACCACGTTGGCATCGCAGATCTCATCACCGAACGCGACGCGGGTGCTCTCAAACACCTCATTGATATTCGTCTCTCCTACGTCTCCAGCGATGAACCTAAGCCCGGTTTCAAGATCAGCTTCCATTTCAGTCCCAACGCCTACTTTGAAAACGAGGTTTTGGACAAGACATATCTCTATCAGGAGGAAGTGGGATACGCTGGCGACTTTGTCTATGACCGTGCGATCGGTACTGACGTCAAGTGGAAGGAGGACAAAGACTTGACCAAGGAGTTTGAGATCAAAAAGCAGCGGAATAAAAGTCGGCTCCCTTTACCAGCCAACTCGTGCAGCACGCTGATCTCACCGATCAGACACTAACCGGACCCGCTTGGTGCGAAAGGCTAAACCGACTGACTCCTTCTTCAACTTCTTTTCTCCCCCCGCCCCTCCCTCGGACGAAGAGGACATTGAAGAGGAAGATCTTGAGGAACTCGAAGAAAAACTGGAGATGGATTACCAGATCGGTGAAGATCTGAAGGAAAAGGTGAAGATGCCCTGTCCGTCTCATTACCTTCAACCTAGCTCACACAGCATAGATAATTCCTCGAGCCATTGACTACTTCACTGGAAAAGCTCTCGAGTACGATATGTTGGAAGATGACGACGACTTCGACGAGCTTGACGAGGATGATGACGATCAATTCGATGACGATGTATGATCCTCTAGCCCCGTGCAGTGTTTGACCCGCAGATCTTAGCTCTGCATTTTTTCAGGACTCTGAATCTGATAACGAGCCTCCCGCAAGAAGGCGTGGACCTCCTAAAGGGCGCGGGGGCTCCACCGCAGGCACTGTGAACCCGGAAGAATGCAAAAATCAGTAGATGATGATCCGGTCTGTCTTTGTAGCCACAATACCAGTTTTATGGCGCGGGCGTGTGTAGTATAAACACTGATCTCTTTGTTCAAAATCAAACTCCATCCTTGTACTCGCCTTTTCTATACTTTTTTACTTGCACAGTAGCTGGTTCTCTTCTTTTCTTTTCCCACACCAAGTTTCTGCTTTCGTCCTCGTCGACACCGTTCCGCTGTGCTCTTGACTCGTCGCACTACATAGCTCTTATTTAATGGGTTTTCGATCAGTTTTGGTATGCTCCCAACTATCAACGATATGTCATGGAATGGTAGTACATACCGTTGTGTTTCTTTTGTTTACCACCAAGAGAAAGGATGCCACAAAAACCGTAGTCCCCTCAAACTAGCCGATGGTCTGTTGATGGGCCGCCATCATGTCACCATATGGGGCCAGACCGACAGACGGACACGGCAACTCTAAACCCGACCCTGAGTACTTGAGTTCCTGCCAACCGCCGCCGCCGATCAAGGTTTTTTTTTTTTTTCGGACGGATCAAACTGTAACCCAACTTGAAGTAGTATCCCGGGTATGTAACTGATTCGCCAGACCAAGCCACATATGGGCTGGGTGGTTCTGGTGACGGCGGCGTACCAGCCCGACAACGGTTCGGGCTGGTTTGAGCACACTTAGGCGCCGTCGTCTTATCCCCCGTTTCCAAGGGCGCTGTCCGGTTCTGGAATCTGGCCAGTGGGTTTGATGCTGATAAGGATACGTTTCGTCATGATGTGGGTCCATACCTCGAGGGCTCAATGGACGTTTGAAGGCCGAGAGAGATAAGGGCCTAGACTCCCAGCCGAGCGCGTTCTTGTTCGTGCAGCGTCAACTCTCAAGTGCTATATATATGGTCCGGCCCGCCAAGTTCGTGTGCTGGATGGAGTTCATGGACCCCATGGTATCGCTCGCTCGCCTGCTCGCCTGTGCCAGTGGATAGGCAGCAGAGGTCGAAGCCGCATCGGGTCCAACTTGAAGGACGGTCGCCATCGAAGTGAACTGGGGCTATCAAGACCATGCTGTAGAACCAGGGACGGTACTAGGTGGTGCACGTGATGTAGCTTTCATGCAGGGAGACACCGAGATCGAACGCGCCGAAATTTGTCTGCGCGACTCAGATCGTAGGGCTGTACACATGGTATGTTCTGATACTGGTAATACGAGTGATCCCCAGACACAGAACGGTGTAGTGCAGTACGTCTGTCGACAGGTGCGATAAAGCGGGTATGGCGAACTAGAGTAATAAGCCCTGGAAATCGCTGCCAGGAAGTATAGTGCTACGTAGGTCAATTATCAAGTGGGCACGCAAGACTTGTTTCAACTAGCAAACTTGAAACGCTGCTTACGCTTGAAACACAGTGAGATTAAACAATGTTCCATTACACTGTCGCAGATCAAGATAGGAGTTCGACGCAGCATGCATGACTATCACAGCGCGTTAGGATTCGGTGGTTGCTCGCCACCCAGATCTGGAGTATCCTGTAACATTTCTGCTCCAAGAGCCGTGTATATTTGAATGAGACCTGTCGCAGGGAGGCTATAAACGTTGTCCCCGTAAGGTTCAGAGGCGGTGGCCGTGACAACGTAGAGGTTTGTCCTTCCACCCGCACTATCAACGTGTCCAGCAATAGGCTCCTTAGGGAGGGTATAATTCCACGAAAAAGGGACAGAATTCGTCAAAGTGCATCCGGGAAGTTGGGCGTGAGTGGTGGTAGCGTTTATCATGTTGACCGACAAAAGGTCGCTATTGGTCCCGGCGTAAATCGTGTAAGGTTCGACAGAAGTTTCGGCGCGCCCAAGGAAAAAAGCGTTATACTCTATGGGCGGTAACTTGAGTGTCGATGTGCACGACACAGAAGGAGGGTACGTACGACTACTGTTTGGCGCACGCGAGCTCTCGTAGATAAAAGCATCGCCAAAGTCTGTACCACTCGAACGGAAAACCCGAAAGGCATAATTGGTGGCGAGTGTTTGTACCGGATTCACAGAGAACATGTGGTTTAACACGGATTCGGCGTTCAGCGAGATTGATTCACCCCACGGGAACACGATGGACCCATCGCGGCTGGCCGAGATGATAATGTTATAATACAGGACAATAAAGGTACGTTCAGTCCCACCTGTTACCACGGGTCATTGGGATTCCAGTAAACAGGCCCTCGGTCAGTTGACCGATGATCCAACCAGCGTATGGGGAAAATTTGTCAAGCATTATGCTAAGAGAAACCATGGAGTATAGTTGGGAGGATTCGATGCACACTCACGATTGACTTCCGAACTTGGCAGTAAGACCATTAACATTCACTGAGGTGTTAAACCAGGACTGGCTGTCGTCCCAAGAGAGAGTGTTACCAGCAATCGAAATTGAATAGCCAGACTCGTTGGTGAAGGTCAGTTTGTGACCAGAGGTGTGCGTCCTATACGATGTCCCGTTGGAGAATTTGGCTACAAGTTCAAATGTGCCGTCCGCTGGTAGCGAAGTGAAGGAGGCAGGGTCGCCCTGTCTCCAGCGCATTGAGAGGAAGAGGTCTGACTGGTACATGCTCAGGTCCCAGCGTTCCCATCCAGTGAGGTCATCTGGGCTAATGTTAGGGAGGGTATCGACGGCGACGTCCGTTGGGCGTTTCGTCAATGTCCCAGAGCAGTTGTTGTAGGGACCGATCGTTGACCGCCCGAAAGTCCCACCATCAATGAATTCTGCGGCAACAGTCGAAAGGAGAAGGGATAAAGGAAAGAAGAAATGCATGCTCGTTGATCGGTGGGTAGGGCGAGAACAGGCGAACAACGGGAAATGTTAATGAGTGGTCAACAGTACATACCTAGTTCAAATATTTCACATGAGACCACCAGCACCGAGTGCCGCAGTTGAGGTTTTCGGATATAGGGGGGGCCTAGAAGTCCCCATTGGATACAAGATCCTGTCGGGGTCCATCAACTTTGTTACCACCAAATGGTTGGAGCCCCTTACCAGAGCCCCACAAAACAGCACATGCGAGCCGGCCCGGACCTGCAAAGTACAAAAATAACGTACCTGCCCGGCGACACTTTGCAAGCCTGTCTCTCATTGGCCAAAATGCCCATAAGCGGCTCTAGGCGACGCTTAGCCACGAAGTGCGCGTTTTTGCACTTCCAATTTGCGGATTGGCGGAAAGACTTGAAGGTTGTGACATGTGTGCTAGTTCGGCTAGTTGGTCTGAATGCAAACCAAATCGGTCGAGTGTGGTCGGCAGTTGCCGAAGACGGCGAATGAGCGCGTTGGTGGTCGCGCATGTCCATGAGCACGACCGACGACATCAAGCAAGCCGTGACTCTGCAGCGTCCAGCAGCGTCGCCAGCTACCCGAAGTGTCTCATGGCAGCACGGACCGTCTCAGAACTTGCCAACTGGGATGGCCGTCTCGACCAGCAGCGACAAAGCTCTAAATGGCGGAGCTCCTCGTCCAGCCTCGCTCGTGATCCATACCACACACCTCTTGATGATCAGACCGTTGAGATCTTCCAACCCTCCCGCAAATTTTTAGACCAGAAACGCGCTCAGGAGTTAGCTCTCCGTTCCAATCTCGAGGTATGAACCCTTTCTCCGTGTCCGTCTTTGTCTCTCGCTCACTTCCAACCGCGTGCGCGACAGCGTGACTCATTGGAAAACTCACCTGCACATGCGCGACTCCTCAGTCGTGTCGATATCACGTCAACTACCTCGCATGATAAAAATCATTA
Organism: Hortiboletus flavorubellus; assembly: GCA_038093115.1. Lineage (NCBI taxonomy): Eukaryota > Fungi > Basidiomycota > Agaricomycetes > Boletales > Boletaceae > Hortiboletus > Hortiboletus flavorubellus. The sequence goes on along the minus strand of JBBPRR010000616.1, from coordinate 12,782 downwards.
CCATCAGGCTTCCATCACGGTAAATCTCCCCCCTTTCCCATTGTTCATTCTTCTTCACGATCCACGCAGAACACCACTCCAGATTCAGCATTACAATCTTCCCCTTTAGTCTCGTCGCCAGGGTCATCCCACCTCACCCCTAACTCATCTGTACATACTTCTCGCGTCCATAATCCACAACCCCCTTCATCACGTGGTCGTATCACGCTATCACAACCCGCGTCGACGTTAGAATCAGAAGTAATAGATCTCACTATGGAAGATACCGAAGATGAACTGTCCGTCAGCGAGATGTTGGTCAGTTCTTTGTTTCGGTCCGATCAAAAATGACGTTATTGATCGCCGTCACCTACACACAGGTTCCCCGTAGTACGGGTTTCAACCACCAGAGTGGTGAGCCCGGACCAAGTCACCGGCCCTTCTCTTCTGCGTGTAGTTCCCCAATAGCTCTGGAACAATCCCTTTTCACCCCCCCTCCGCCATCTAGGAGACGTACCCGACTATTCATCGATTATCTAGCGGTTCCTCCGTTCCCCAAAGGGTTGACCAAGGCCGATTACGAACCAATGTCCGCCCGTTCTACTGTGCCACCGCCAGGTTCCACTTCTCCCAGCATGCTCAGCGATCCTTCTTTCGCGGAACCCTTGGTCACAAAGGAGCCCACCCGACCCCACAAGCTGAAGGGTAAAGAGCGTGAGCATGACGTAATCTCTTCTCACCAGAAGTGCACGCAATATCCCCCTGCTGACGGGACGGACGTGTCTCCCAAGTTCCTAGACGCGTTCTGTGAACACACAATGATTCCTCTCGAGGATGATGATGTGTATCCCCCACTCACCACTCTGGACCTCGTGACCAATACGCGTTTCCAATTTGCTCACGCGTGGCGAGAACACGCATCAAGGCTTCGCGAAGCTGAGCTCGATTGGATGTTCAAGTTTAGGCTGCCTGGAAAAGCATGCATTTGGGCTCGTTCAGTAGATGTCTCGTCCCCTCGCATACCCGGAACCGCTGGCTATGTCTCGATTGATCGGCTACGGTCCTGGGAGTTGGTTGTACCAGAGATTTCGCCCCAGGAGAAGAGTACGGCGGATGTTTCGGATGAGCAAGCTGGCGTAACGGAGAGTCACGCCATCGTCGAGGCTGCCAACTGCTTGTCGTCACTGGATGATGCCCCACGTGCCCCAAGCACCGCGATCGATCTAGCTCTTTCCAATTCGACGCCTTTCCCCCAAGGTTTGGCCGTCGACGTGGAGCCTGACATGAACCAGTATTTCAATGGACTTGGCGACTTTCATACCGAGCATGCCTCTCCCCGTCAACAGCTAGCTCCAACGCATGCCTTCCGCCCTCATCTGCTTCAGCCTGCCAGGCATGCTGAGTCGAACTCTCTCGGATTGGGGTCCCCATCCTTGGAGCTCGATCCCCGGCTTGCGGACACAGGTATCCACGAATGTTTCTTGGGAGTTCCGCCAAGCCCCACTCCAGCGAACGTGGAATCATCGGCAGCCCCCGCGCCCATTCCCGACTCCCCTTTCGAACCCGTGAGCTACTTCCCAGCTTCGCCAAGCAATATCTTTGAACCTTCCCCCACGGATCCCTGGCCTTTCGAGCAGGAAGAGGGCCTGCTGCTGGCCAGTGATTCGCCTCCCAGCAATCACCTTATGTCTACCACTCCCGGTACCATCGACCCCTCTCTTCTTGGTCCGGAGCAATCCCAAACACCATCAGGGGTACCTAAAGATATGACTTCGAAACGCCGGTCGAAACTACCGGAGCCAGTTATCTATATTCGTCGACCGATCGATTCTTCGCGCTTGCCTATGGTGTCGGGCAAAAGGCCAGTGCAGATCAAATATCGCGATTCAGGAGGCTCTCTCGCGACCCCTTCGACTCAGACAGAGTCTAACAGAGGGCCATCAAACCCTGTGGAGAGCCCCGTTGCATTGTCTACGAATGATACGGGCGATTTTCCCCTGGCAAAGAGACGCTCGGTACCGTCGCGCAAGCTTTGTGAATATCATGACGCATTCGAATCTGATTCTGATTACGTTCCCGATACCTCCATGCCCAAGATCAAGCCCAAGCTTAATCGGTCAAGTCTCAGAGACAACGAATCGGTCGTCAGGTACCAAGGCACAGAAGCTGAGATGTCGTACTGTCATCAATGCCGAAATAAATCTGTACGACCCAAGATGTTGTGCTCCAACATAATTCAAGGCCGTGTCTGCGGAAAGCGGTTCTGTAATCGATGCATTCTTTATCGGTTAGTTCGTTCCATTCTATTCACTGCTTGGCCATTTTTCCTTATTGATCTCTCACTTCCTTCTTCCATGGGTGGCACATATTCTGCATCCATACCCTGATTCATCTTCCGGATATTAGATATCCTGACGTCACCTTCGATCAGCACAGCGAGGGTTTCTTGTGCCCAGTGTGCACGAACACGTGCAACTGTTCGTTCTGCTCGAGGAACAGGGGCGAAGAATTCATCTCGATGAGGCTCGGAGGACTTGCAGCTTCCCTGTTGAAGACCAAGGTGACACTCGTGCGGGACGTCGGAAAACCACTCCATCGTACCAACTCACCTTCAAGGCATGTGAGCACCGCGCGGCGGAGCGCAAGTGCGACGACGACGCCCGAACCAGGCGCGCTACCAGTTCAGCCACAATTTTGGGCGCACGTGTACGGGATGGAAGGTGAACGTATGGGGAGCGCGTTCATGACGCACGCACAGATGGAGCGTCTCCAGGCCGGACCATCCTCTCCACCTCCGCTTTCCAAGTCGCAGCCACCGAAAAAAGCGCGCAAGCCCGCGAAGCATGACAAGGAACGGAAGTTGCCGAGGGGACCGCGTGTCTTTATCGGGCGTCCACTTGCGTCGTGGAACGTCCGTGCAGTGCGGGATCTCAATCCGAGCGTGGAAGTAGAAGGAAAGGACAAGGAGAAAGAGAACGCACGATGCAGGCGCTACATCGGGAATCGTGCACCGCTGTACGAGTCGTATGGGAAGATGCCTGGCACGGCGAGTCCGACGTCCCCATCGTCGCGCTGCTCCACGCCCGTGCTCGACTCGGACGGCACCCTTACGCCCTTGACCGAGTCGGAGGCAGGGACAGATTATTGGCCACAGCCGGAGGTAGGTGAGTGTTGCTCGTGGGCGCCGCCACCACCGCCTGGCACGATCGTCCACGGTCTTCCGCTGGATCGATCTGGTCTTCCTGATCCGTTTGCGGGGGAACTACCAGGTCCTGAGCTATCTGTTGCGGGGGGTACGGGACTGGACGTGGATGAGCGGCAGAGTCTAGCTTCGGGTTCGGGTTCTGGCGTGGAAATGGTGATGGACCTTGGGAACGAGCGGAGGTCGGCCTCTACATCTACGGCATTATCTGAGGAAGATATGGCCAGGGCGATCAGTGCAGCGCTAGCGGCGCTCAGCGTTGACCACCTACCTTGACAAATTGGTTCCTTTTTTTTTCATGCCCAACTTATGAGTATATATGAAAGTATGCCTGTTTACTAAATTGGTTTTTGGGACGGGAATTACAACATCACGGTAGAAGATACAAATCCAATAATCAGCAATAGTGTCCACTACTATATCCGCGAGGAGATCGATCTAGGCCAAGGGTCGTAGTTCCTGAATATTAAGGACCAAGGGTGCGTGCAGTATCGTGGTAAACCGCTTATTACGTCTAGGTAGACGTGGCGAAGGGTGAGCGACGTGCAAAGGGCACGATACGGTACGTACCAGACACCTCCAGAATGCCTCCAACCTGTTCCTGGGTGGGGGTTCCTCGTATCTGTCCGCGCGTGGTCAGCATCGTGCACACACACACACACCCACACACTCTCTCGCCGTTCCGAACAAAGCGGTACGCACGTCATCGCGTCGAATTCAGCCACGTTGCTGACAAAGTCCATCTTGTATGCGCTGACGGTGGGTACACGCATAGCGAGTTTGGCGGCGACAAAGAGGACGGGGAACAATACGATCGGGAGGTAGTCGGTCAAGAACGTGCTGTAGTTCCAGTCACTACTGCCCTTGAGGAACACTTCCCAACCGCTGAACTGGGGGGGAGGGGGAGTTCGTCAATAGATGTAGACGACAACGAGCCGTGGACGTCGGTCAATGTAGGTCGCAAACTGAACAGAACAGGGGATACGCACGAAGAGAACGAACGCAGACCCACAGACGCACCACCATGCTGCGTATGGCTGCACTCTCGACGCGAACGGGAGCGTTTTCCTGTCGATGCCCTGCACTTTCATGCCCTGGTAGAACCTCAGGTATGTCACTCCGATGCCAAACCAAGTTATCAGACCGGAAGTAGAGGAGAAGCCAGAGAACCAAGAAAAGACTTCATTGGAAGAAATAATCAGACAGGCGAGGAATGCAAAGCAAGAGCAGAGGGCGAGGGCGACGTGGGGTAACCCAGAGCGCGTTGTGCGACTGAAGATCTTTGGGGCACTGCCAGAGACAGCCAGACCGTCTGAAGCACGATGTGTTAGTTACGGGTATGACCGATGAAAAGATGGCCTGCCTACGTAAACTACGAGAGGAGAGGTAGAGGTCGCTTGAACCCGCAGACCAGGCAGTGGTTATAATGGCGCCATTGATGACCTATGAGAAGGTCAGCGCCTGAAATGAAACTGGATGCTCTGATCCGTGACATACGGAGGCAAAGACTTTCATACCGGCGACGCTGAAAGCAACGACGAATGGCGAGGTAGAGGTCCCGTTGGAGTTCAGGGACAGTATCGGTTCGTTTGAAGGGACGAGTAAACCAATAACAAAAACGCTCCCGATGTATAGTATCAAGACACGAAAGTAAACCCTCTTGATTGCCTTTGGAATGTTCCGGCGTGGATTCCTTGCTTCAGCAGCTGCCAACTGGTGATAGGTCAGGCAAAGTAAAAAAAAAGGTCGTGAAGGAAAAACGAACTGCTATTGCTTCAGTACCCACGTAGGCGAACATGGCTTGAGTGACGACGCTGCAAGTACCGAGGAAGTGGCCTTTGGCCCCAGTGAACCCCTGGTAATTCGTGAATGGTCCTGGGTTCCTCCAGTATCGGAACCCGATGAGATCGTGCTTTGGATTTCCACCTAAATCAACAACGATGCCGATGATGATCATTCCTACTATTGTGAGGACTTTTATTGAGCTAGAGAGAAATCAGTGAGTGGAGGAACGAACTTAAGCTTGATGCCGGTATTCACCTGAACCAAAACTCCGCCTCTCCGTATGCACCTATAATGCAGTGTGAGAAGAAGAGAGCAACCATAGAGAAAGTGCTTACCGACGCCGAGGGCGTTAATCCCGACGGCAACGATCACACCCACGGAAACCCAGATGGCAGACATGGCAGGTGTAGTCGTGTCCCAATAACCGATGATAGCTGCCGCCGCAGACAACTCAGCTATGAGATACTCAGTATCCAAGGAGCGGTCCCTCTATATCCGATCATACAGACCAGGTAAGGTTAGCTACGTTCCAGGATGAGTGAGGGCTCTATCAGATTCGAGGGCGAACTAATCTCACAGTCCATTGATACCAGTAGTTCCAACCGACTGCAAATGCAAATGCACGATCAACAAACCGTTCAGCGAGCTTAATGAAACCACCGGGGAGGGGTAGGAAAGCCGTCATTTCAGCGAGGGAGACCTGTGATAGAGGTAAGACGATATGTGCCTGAAATTGGCGAAGATAAGAAGACCATGGTAGCAAGGCATATCGTTCCCATGAACACGTAAGCCAAAAGAGTCCCGAGGGGGCCACCATCCTTGAGGGAGGCTGCCGTTCCGAAGAAGAGACAGGTACCAATGACACCACCAATACTGGAAACGAGGGTGGTCAACTGGAGCAGTAGAACGGTGGAACAATAAGGGTGGAGATATACATACCTGATCATGGCAACGTGACGGTCCTTCAACCTACGATGGAGGGCGGTGTGAACCTCGGGTTCCTCGACAAACTTTCGTCCCCTACTGGTGTGGTCGGAGGCCATGAACGATGAAAGAGTCGACTAGTGAGAGTAAAGAAACCTGTGAAAGGCCAGAATAAGACACGCCAACGTATCGCGAACTTACCAGAGAAGCGATGGTCGAAATGCGTATTGGTGACCAACCGTGCAGCGTGAAGAGCACAAGTGGGAAGAGCGGACATACTGTGTATTATACCTGTCCTCCGGTGACGTTACGGAGGTGATCAACCCGTCTATTATGACAAGCCAGTCTACTTCTCTTGAGCCTCGGAAGATTCGAATCAACTTCCATGGATCAAATTCCACAGCATTGATGCCCAGCGGGCATTCTTCTCCGACGGATATTAGTACAAACTCATGCCCATGATGTTAGGTCCTTCGTCCACATACCAGTGCAGTTGACTCCCATCCAGGGGATTTTTTTTAATAACCCAAACCCCAGGCTCTATGGAGACACATACTGGAGACACAGACCTAATCTCAACGGTGTAACCATCGAAGGTCGCTCTGAACCAGTGCCATGACATAATTGTTTGATCACGATGATGCGGCATGAAGTGAGAATGGTATAGTAAGATTTCAAGTTGGCCATCTCAAGCTAAATCAAACTAAAAAAAGGCTTCAAGCTCCGAGATCAGATTCGAGATGCGCAAACCTGTGGCCAAGTATGAAGCTGGTCAGCCCAGGCCGTGCATATGTGCGAAGGCAATTTGACGAGCTGAGAAAAAGTTGGACAACGCGTAACAACTCCACGTGATCGAGGCTTCCCTCCCTCAGCTCCATCCCCGTCGCACACCGCTGCTACACCACTAGCATGACCCCGGGGCGTGGGTTCGCTCACAATGAATGAATGTGCACAATTGCCAGTAACTTGGCACCACCGCCCCCGTTCGATCCGAACAGTGGTCTTGACTATTTGCGGGTCCTATGCCACCCGTCGCTATGGGTATGGGACGTGGAAGAGTGGGAGAGTCTACGGCCGGGGTCGGCATCTACGGCATTCAAGTTGTCCGACTCGAATCAGTGCTCAGCGTACCCACCCGGAGGAAACGGTTTTATTCGAATTGTCTCCGACTTATGGGTGTATGAGAGTCTGCCCATGAAGCAAATAGGTTTGTTCTTGGAGAGCGATTACAGTGAGAATAAAAGTAGCGAATTCAATAATCGGCAACAACCCAATGCGCGTTTAATACTACACCCGCAGAAAGATCCAGGACAAGGGTTGTAGTTCTCCGGTTGATCTGTACATACTAAAAATGAGGGTTCAGGATAAGGCGCGTGGTATCGTGGTATACGTACACCACATTTCATGTCTAGGTAGACGTGGCGAAGGGTGAGCGATATGCACGGAACAAAGACACGATACGGTACGTACTAGCCATCTCCAGAATGCCTCCAGCCTGTTCTTCGGTGGGGGATCCTCATATCTGTTCGCGCGTGGTCAGCATCGTGCACACACACACACACCTGCCGTTCCGAACAAAGCGGTACGCACGTCATCGCATCGAATTCAGCCACGTTGGTGACAAGGTCCATCTTGTCTGCGCTGACGGTGGGTACGCGCATGACGAGTTTGGCGGCGACGTAGAGGATGGGGAATAATATGATCGGGATGTAGTCGGTGAAGAACCCGGTGGCGTCCCATTCATCCTTGAGGAGCACTTCCCAGTTGCTGAACTGGACGTATCCGTAACGATAGATGCAGACCGCAACCCAGGGGTCAATGTGGTTGCTGACACAACAGAAGGAAGGATACGCACAAAGAGGGCCAATGCGGACCCACAGACACACCACCATCCCGCATAGGGCTGCACTCTGGGCGCAAACGGGAGCGTGTTCCTGTCAATGCCCTGGGCCTTCATGCCCTCGTAGAACCTCAGGTATGTCACTCCGATACCGAACCATGTGACTAGACCGGAAGTAGAGGCGAAGCCGGAGAACCACTTAAAGACTGTGTTGGATGTACTCGAGGCCGTCAGGTAGGCGAGGAGTGCAAAGCAAGCACAGAGCGCGAGGGCGACGTGGGGTAACCCAGAGCGCGTTGTGCGACTGAAGATTCTTGGAGCACTGCCAGAGATAGCAAGTCCGTCTGGGAGACGGTGTGTTAGTGACGAGTACGACCAGCGAAAAGGTAGTCTGCATACATAAACTACGCGATGCAAGGTAGAGGTCACTTGAGCCAGCAGACCAGGCAGAGGTTAAAATGGCCCCATTGATGATCTATAAGAGGCGTCAATGCTTGGAATGAAACTAGACGCTGTGATCCGTGACGTACGGACGACAAGACCTTCATACCGGCGTTCTCGAAAGCAATGACAAATGGCGAGGGAGACTCAGAGGTACGGCCTAGGGAACCATCGTTGGAAGCGACCAATAAACCAATAATGAACACCCCCCCAATATAGAATATCAAGATACGCAAGTAAACCCTCTTGATTGCCTTTGGGATATTCCGCCGGGGATTCCTTGCTTCAGCAGCTGCCATCTGGTATCACGTCAGGCAGAGTAGAAAATGGTTGTGAGGAAAAAACGAACTGCTATTGCTTCAGTCCCAACGTATGCGAACATGGCTTGAGTGAGGACACTGCAGGTACCGAGGAATTGGCCTTTGGCCCCACTGATCTTATCATAGTTCGTGAATGGTCCTGGATTCTTCCAGTATCGAAACCCGATGAGATCGTGTTTTGGATTTCCACCTAAATCAATAATGATGCCGATGATGATCATTCCTACTATTGTGACGACTTTTATTGAGCTAGAGATAGGTCCGTGAGCGGTGGAACGGAAGGGGGCCTGATGTTGGGATTCACCTGAACCAAAACTCTGCTTCTCCGTATGCACCTATGTTGGACTGTGAGAAGAAGAAATGAAACATAGAGAAAGTGCTTACCTACGCCGAGGGAGTTAATCCCAATAGCAATCACCAACCCCAAGGAGATCCAGATGGCAGAAAACTTCTTCGCAGGCATAGTCATGTACCAGTGACCGATGATACCATCTGCTGCAGACAATTCAGCTAGGAGACATTCAGTACCCGAAGAGCAGCCTATTTATACTTTTGATCACACAGACCAGGTAGGGTCAGCTGCGTTCCAGGATAAGTGGAGGCCCTAGCAGATTCGACGGTGAACTAATCTCACCGTCCATTGATACCAGTAATTCCAACCGATTGCAAATGCAAATGCAGGATCAACAAATCGTTCAGCGAGCTTAATGAAACCGCCCGGGAGGGGTAGGAAAGTGATCATTTCACCGAGAGAGACCTGTGACGAGAGGTAAGACGATATATGCCTAAAACTGGCGAGGAAAGAAAGACCATGGTAGCAAAACATATCGTTCCCATGAACAAGTAGCCCAAGAGAATACCGAGGGGACCACCGTCCATAAGGGGGGCTGCTGTTCCGATGAAGAGACCAGTACCGATGACACCACCAATGCTGGAAACGAGGGATAACTGGAGCGGTGGAACAAACAGCACAGAGAGATACGTACCTAATCATAGCGACATGACGGTTCTTCAACTTGCGATGGAGGGCGGTGTGGACCGGGGGTTCCTCGACAAACTTTAGCCCACTACTGGCGTGGTCGGAAGCCATGATGAAGGAAGAAAGAGACAACTAATGTGAGAGCGAAGAAACTTCCTGTGAAAAGCACAAATAAGACGCGCCAACATATCGCAAACTTACCAGAAAGCCGATGATCGAAATGCGTATTACTAAGTGCGCAGCGTGAAGAACACGAGTGGGAAGAGAGATGGACCGGGCCATCCTACGGCCGTATTATGGAGCACGTCCTCCTGTGACGTTATGGAAGTGACCAATCCGTCTATTATGACAAGCCAGTCTACTTTTCCTGAGCCTTGGCAAAGCCTTGGAAGATTCGAATCAGCTTCCATGGATTAAATTAATGCCTAGGTGGTAATCAGGCATCCTTCTCTGACGGATGTTAGTACAAACATGGCCATGAGGTTAGATCCATCGTCCACATACTGTAGTTAGCCCATTTACACAACACCTTGGTTTTCAGGAATTTTGTAACCCAAAATCCAGACTCTATGAAAACACATACTGTTAGACACACAAACCTAATCTCAAACCGATTTCATATCCTGGTAGTCGCTGTGGCTTGTGCCATGACATAATTGTTTGATCAGGACTTAGCTTAGCTTCGATGACGCGGAACAAGGTGAGATGCGAATGAGAGCCAGATTAGGCAATCCCCGCTGCGTTGACTCGGAAGTGGCCCATGGCCCATCAGGAAAGCGTCAAAATAACGTATTCGTTCCACGACACTCTCGGAAGGTCCCCATTGGCCAAACAGACTGTAAGCGACTCCAGGGGCCGAGCTCTTTGAGCACTCTTTGAGCGCTTAAGAAAGTCCGATGTACCCACACTCATAGTGCGTGTTGTATCATACCGAGTCTGTCCTTATCTATCATTCCCACTCTTGCGCCTTTCCTTCCTGTGCTGCTTTCCTCTACCCTTCTGTCATCTGCCTGCAATGTGGTGAGTAATTGCCTTTCGTTTCGCTCTTTGGGAGGCTGATACGGTTTGTTGGAATGTCGTTACGGTCTCCCATTCCTCTCGTCATCTGATTCGTTGTTGTGTTGAACGCTTGTGCCTATAGGTGCGTTTTCTATGGATGACGTTGTGCAACCTCACAATGCGATTTCCGGTCCGTCAACTGTTGGTTGAAGTCACTTTCGCGATTGCCGTGCTGAGCTTGGATCTTCGCTGTGTCGCCAACAAGAGGCGTGTCTTTAGCTTTGGGGCAGACGCAGACCTACTCCGTCAGTCGTGCGCCCAGCATGGGATGGTGGTGATTGCACCTTGTTCCGAATGGCAGGTGAACCGTTTGTTTTCTGGTGCGTGTGCACGTTGCATAGTTCTGCCGCGGGATGATTCAGCATCATTGGTTGAAAATTCGGCGTGTGCTGACGTTCTGTGTGGTATACTGACTCCGCTCCTCATTGCATCTTGTGTGGTTGATTGTGCATTGACTGCAGGTTGTCATCGGTGTTGTGGCGCCGCATGCTCTCGAGGGTGAACATTGGTGCCTTGGTCGGTTACGCAGCCGCCGATCGTCCGTCGTACATACCTCAACATGCTGTTGGCTGTGTTTGCCGTCTTTCGAAACGTTCCCTGCCATGAAGCGGCCAGGGAGCAAAGCACCGCGCGGAAAACTGAATCATTGAGGGCCTGAGCCCAGTTCTTCATATTATACACAAACGAACTCGAAGTCCTGGCGCAAAAAAGCTGTAGCTGACGTGGCTTTTAGTTAACGGATTCCTTAAGGCTCGCAAGGAGGGCGGGACTCCGATATGAAGTGCTACATCCACTGTCAAGGAAAAGGTCATAAACATCAAAGACTGCATGTCGTTGAGACAACGTACTGATGAATCTAATACCAGTCAACCCCGTGCAGCAGTACTACGATGGCAGATTCGTAGTCCGGACACTCGGAACGTTGATCTGAGAGCAGTTCGCAAACACAGACGACAGTGCATGAAAATCCAGACCCCAATACGGTCACGCGTAACACATCAGAAAGCTGCGTACAAAACTAGGGATGATCAAACAGCATTGCCTTACGTGAGAGTGATTGCTGCCTGATTCTTGCTACCAGGGTCCAAGAGTGCCCAGAGGGCCGTTGAAATCACACACAAAGTCAGGATGCATAGCACCTGCTTCCAGCAAGGTAAATTAACTTGCTTACAAGGTCTCTCTGGCGGGTCGGCGAGCCGAGAAGCTTGTGTATTGGTGTACATATTTGCACCAAGAATTCGGCGTACCCTTCAAGTTCTATGCGATAGCGCCAACGCACTCTCAAAGTCCTCAGGCTCATGAGTTGTGAACACGGTCTGCCTACTCCGCAAATCACATTCGGGATGAATATTTTCATCATCCCTGCAAACTCGCCTGCGCTCGGTGGCGACAGGATCGTCAACAGGATGTACAGCGACCTGCAGTGGTACGCATCGTAATCAAATGGACGCGATGTGGATGGCCGGCAAGCAGACTGACTGTGCGATCACACTCGAACGCTCACGCTTCAAATGAATACGGCTTGGATGGAGATGGGCAGCATGATCGTTCGAGCGAACATGAGAGGAATGGGCAAGCATAGTAGCAAGTACTGTGAGCACGGGCACCAAGACAGTGAACACGAGGTGAATAGCACTTGGCCCACTGGCAGGTCCGAACGACCAACTCGGAGAGTGTTGAAACGGTCCAGGCCATTCAACACCTCTGTTGTTACTTTTATTTCCGTCTTCTTAATGCATAACCCTTCTTCTAGCGTCGTCTACGTTGCTCTCCGTCCCCATTCACTTTTCATGCTCATGTCGTTTGGCAGCGTTCCTCCCTGTCCAAGTCCGAGTCTGTCCGTCCCAGGCCCTGTCTCTGTTTGTCGCGTCTGCGCCTGTCTGCGGCCATAGTCCATTTCTGTCCCCTGGCCGCCGTCTCTGTCCCAAGTTCTTGAGTCCGAGTCCGCCCCTGTCTGCCTGCAACCGTGACTCCGACGGAAGATCAAAGCGCAGATAACGTCGGCTTGGAACGACATTACCTGTGCGTTGGCCATCTGTTTCAAGGCCCTTGGGCGTAGTCTGACCAGCCCGTCTATGAGGAGCTGATGGTAATCCGTGGATAGTAGACAGGGATTCCCCATACACAAGATTCCCACGGAATGGTCCCAGTTCCCGACGACCGATCGAGGACATTTTTATTCGAATTTCCAACTTATACTAGTAGGGTGTACGCGAAAGTCCGCCCATGAAGTACATACGTTTGTTCTGGGAG
>JBBPRR010000615.1:0-19290 GCA_038093115.1 Hortiboletus flavorubellus | reverse complement strand
GTATGGTCCACTATTTTTCAGACCCTTACACAAGGAGTTCAGGATATGTCTTCACGAGACACGTCAAAGTCGTGACAAGACCCCAGGTGACCATGAGTACAGGGACTATATCAGGCATGTTGGATCAGCATTCGAAGCCATGGCTAAAAGCTGATTACTGTACTCCATCGAGACGGTCGAAAGAGCTTTAGGACAACATTCCTACGAATATTTTTTGAATCACATATCAGATGTACGATGCTTCTACTCACGATGGAACTTGTCCCAGGATGTACGGGACCTAATCGAGTTTTAGTCACACCTGGTCGTACGTCAGACATGTAGGTCCGCACGAAGAAGATTGCGGCAATGGTGTTATATCTGAGTCCGACAAGATCCAGGTCGGTCGACATGCCTGCAATTTTGGCGTTGCCTGAAAGCTGGCATCAGCGGTGTGGACATGTTCAAGACGTAGAATAGTACTCGCCAATATTATTGCGGTCCCTAAAGGCGAGAGGTCCGTCGATGAACAACAGCCGGAATATGATTTGACTGGAACTCACAAAAAGCAGAGGAGGTATAGCAACGTGACAAGCGGGAGGACATGCCAATCTACTTTCCTTAATACCCTAGCATGCACTTTGTGGCCGTTAGCATCCCTAGCATCACCATGATCCTCAATGGCATCTATGTCGATGCCAACCTTGAGGTCGTCAGAAGCCTGGGAATGGGGCATACCAGGAGGTCGAAGGCGCGTGAATGGGGTGGGGTATCTTGTATCTTCTTCTGGAACGCACAGTTGAATAGTTGGGCCATGTTCCCACGGCCGATGCTCGTTCTAGGCGTTCCGGAAGGAATTCAATAGCGGTTTACACAGCGCAGTCCCTGAGCACGGAGAGCCGATATTACGATCCTGTTCATTGATTTTGACTGACCAAAGCTGCGGTGTGCCTCACTTGAGTTTGACGTGGTCATGGTAGTAAGAGGGTAACCCATTTTTTGGACATGTCAGCTCACTGAGGAATGGGTCACCGGTAGCAAATGAATTCGAGGATGGGCCGGGATCAGAGTAACAAAGTTCAAATGCGGCGTTATCGAGAAAAACCTTTTTCGTAGGACCCTTGATTCCCTTTTTTGTCGATTTTTGGGAGCTCTGATTGGCCAAGCGGTAACGTCAAAAAGTCTCCGAGTCGGAGATGAACTCGATTAATTAATTAATTCCGACCAGATACCCCACAGCTCACCAATGCCCACCACTGGCAGTAGGTGACCCTCTAGCGGCGCCTCCTACCTTGTGCTCGCCGATACTTAAATACCACTTGTCGATGGCGTGTGCATAATGCTAGCGGCGCTAAGATCAAGGCCCTGTGAGCACTCTTTTACTTGCACCGACTCGGACTGTCCTTTATTTAGAGAGCTGACATTCAGCAAGCTCCACCCCGGGTTGATGCGGGTGCGATCCCCGCCAGGGAGCCTTCAATCCCAAAACATAGTCTGCCAATATCTATTTCCATCTCGCTGCCTATAGCTTCTCAGCACCTGTCCCCTTATAAACCCAGTATGCACCCTGTCTCAGCCTTGTTGTTTCACCCCATCGATGCCTGGCTGGACATTGATCGACAACCATCGGACCCAAGGGCGCACCTTCCATCGTGCTCTCGACGAGCTCGAAACTTGGCTTCTCTGGAAGAGCCTCTTCAACGGAACCACAGACGGTCTACAGCATTGTAAACTCCGTCTTCGGAACGGATCTCAAGACGCACATTTATTTTCGGAGGCTAATATCATGAGGGCATGGGTATCTACGAAAAGGCGTTACCCGCTCGCGGCTGCCACCGTATGGGGTGCTGACGGCGCCCCCCTCCAGTTCAGAGCAGCCACAGACTCGAAGGCGGGGGGTGCTGGTGGTGACAACGGAACAGGATTTGCCTCAGAGCCCCACTTTGTCATCCAGGAACATGATCTCGCTGTCCTTCGTCCGCGCGAGATCGTCTTTGGGACCGTGGCTGGTGAAGAAGAGGCGCACCAGCGTATGCGTGCAATTTTAGACGGTCCGCGTCTGCTTTCTGCCGACCTGCTGATGCAGCTGCACGTTTTCCGCGAGCCAGGCAGGACGGATGTCCTCCACTTGATGACACTGGTAGCGCATTACGTGTCAGACAGGTTGGCGAACAACACGTTCGTGCGGTGTCTGTTGGATACACTTGCGAGGGGTGGATCATTCGAGCCCGTTCAGTTACCGTTAGAGGACAGGTTGGCTATGGCGACCCCCTCGATGGAGCTCGTGCCTATGCATTTGCGCTCCCTCAGTCCAGCAAGACGACGGTGGCGGAGGGCGGTCGGAATCGTGATATTCCAATTGAAGATGGCAAAGAGGCAGGTGAGTTTTGTCTTTTCACACCCACTTACCTTGTGTCGTACGAAACAAATATTCGATGAGAACGCTAATGATTCATGCTTATTATTGTAGGGTGGGCATACTCTTCCGTGTCGCCTCACGCGCTCGACACCGCACGTCCCCGGTCGACCTTGCGTCGTTTCTACTTCGCTGACGCACGCGCAAACCACTGCCGTGATGGCAAACTGTCGATCGCACGACATTACGTTTGGAAACGCCTACCTTGCGCTCGCACAAGTGGCGATGACCCGCGTGCTCTACCGCCGGTACCTGCGCGGCGAGATTTCGGAGGAGGAATGGGCGTATCGAAAGAGACAGCCACATATTAGTGGGGGTCCGATCAATCTCCGTCCGTACCTTGACAAGACGTGGTTGGCAAAGGGCGGTGGAGGCGAGTTTATGTTTTCCCTGGGCTTGTTCTTTTATGAGCTCCCGTTCATGACGCTGGGTAAAACGGCAGAACAAGAGCGAAGCCAGTTGCGCGTTCTGTCGGATGGTGCACCGCCATTCTTGGACCTCCTCACATTTGACCGGTTCTTGCATCGCGTCGGCTTGATCAAAAAGCAAGCGGTGGCATTTTTCGGTCATCCCTTATTTTTCGAGATCACACGTGCCGCGGCTCTGGAGGAGATTAAGCAAACGCGCCTCGACGTCCTGCAGTGGATGAGGCACGTAGAGACTGCCAACAACCATGATACGCATGGGAACTCGGACGACGAGGTTCTGGCGGTGACGGATATCCCTATGGTCTGGGCTCTTGGAGGGTTTAGTGCTGGTAACGTCCGTCTTGTATCCCTTTTCCAATTATTCCAACCCTCATTTCTGGTATGTCACCAGATGAATTTGACGTCCCCGACTGAATACCCCTTACCATCCACCCACCCGCTCTCGCCCTATTCTTCCGTCCCACACCCACATAAAGCTGGTTATTTTGCTACTCATTTACCCTCGCCGTTCGCCTTTCAAGCTGACACGACCCCCAAAGTTGTGGTAGAGAACTCCGGTATACATCTCCACGGGCGTCCGGCGGAGCTTTACGTCAGCGCAGACAACTCGCATGGACGGTTGAACATGTATGTCATTTATGACAGCAACGTATTCGAGGAGGGGGTCGTCACGGAGTGGCTGGATGAAATGAGGGAGGCGATAATATGCTACCTTGGTGGGACGCATTGGATGCGCAGGGCTCAACGAAGTCCAAGTGATGATGAACAAACTGGACATTGCGACAGTGTACAAGCCAAATTGTGAGATGAGATGCATGGTGGCTGTCGAAGGGACTTGTCGTAAAGCGTTAGTACTACTGATGAACCTCGGAGTCTGCCCGGATCCGCGACTGTCCACCGAGTGTTATTCTACTGAACGGTGCCAACCAATGGACCAATTCTTCAGCGAACCTCTCCGAGTCGCACCACTGCTCGATACGTCCAGTGTCTCCATTCCGACCGTTCACAAGAGGTCCAGGCCCTGACCAAGACCGGGACCACTTTATGCCTCCCCCTCCGAAATCCTCTAAATTCAGGCTTGCGCTCGCGAGTTATTTCTGCGGTGAATCCCGGCAACCGACACCCCAGTCGTTGTTTCCGGCGTCACTGCCGTTCTTCGCGACAGCAGGTAGTTTTCCCGGGGAACGTGTAATCGCACGTAGCGCGATGGTCGGTCGTGTCAAAGAAACGGACGAATAGCCTGTGATCATGAGGTCTAATGCCAAGTGGGCAAACTCGGAAGGCACGTACTTAATAGGGGTTCGGATCAGACGGCTTGTTGGAAACGTTCTATTCTTGATTCAAACATGTTTCAAAACAATATCTGGGGTGATGGCCGGCGGAGAGGTTCCTTCAAGTTGTCGTCGTGGAGACATGTTGATTACGACCAGTTTGCTGGAGCGGGTCGTGACACGACATGATGTGACTCACGATCAACGACGAGCTTGTTCGAGCTCACCACCGTAGTTTGCAGCAGTAGTAGTAGTGGCTGTGATTTCCCTGAAAGCAAAATTGCAAGTGAGATGAGTAATTCTATGAGGAACCAATCACCCAACCGTTCCCGTTCAAAAACACGTAAATCTTGACGCTCCCTCGGATTCCATAGAGTATGTTCTTTCACGTATGTACGTGGGGTTGCGGATGAGATCCGTCTGAGTCACGTGGCCGAGTCAATGCCCATGCGAAGAGGGGTGGTGGCTGAGAACTTGAAACAATGGTGAATACATAGAGCACACCCTGTCATGGGAGACCCGCCTGTCGTGGTCAAGCAGGGTGATCAACCACTATAGCTTGCTACTACTAGTACAAGTCCGTTGGTAAATGCTGTTTATCGCATACCCGCCATCATCGCCTGAGCAACTGTCACGGTTCTTCAAATTAGGGATAGCGGACTCGTGTGAAGTTCCGGGCCGAGCTTAATCGAGCACTCCTATCGTGGACGTACCCGCGCCAAAGGCGTCTACCGCTCTCGGTGACGAGCAAGTACTGCAGCTGTGCTACCACAGGTACCCGGGTCCGCACTCACGCTGCTTGGACATTTGACTCATGGATATAAAAACCTGACGCCAGCCATTCAGGCCCAAAATTCAGCAAGGAAGATCATACATTTCGCTGTTGGAGATCATGTCGTACGTCGGTAAGGACTCCCCAAATTCATCCATAACTTACGACTGACACTTTGGATGACCGGATCTGGAGACAGTTTGCGAAACGAGCAATGCAACCGTGGCGTCCATTTGTTGCGCGCAGCTCGGTATTCCACTCACGATGAGTAGCACGATCGCGACCGTCGTACTCCAAAGCATGCCAATACTCACTTTTACGACCTGCGAATGGACTTCCAGCTCAAATTCAACGGGCGTCTCTGAAATTGAAAGTTGGCTGTCCTGCACCCGCCAATACGCAAACAGCACCGCAAGTAGCGTGTGCATAATGCCAGCAACGTTATCCAGTGCTGCGTACAGCGCAGGTATCAAGGATCCCGTGAAGTGGGTTGGCATTATGATGCTTGTGGGGGTCATTGTACGGACGCTGTTGGCTGTCCTTGAAGAGACTGGATGTGGAGTAGGCTAGTTGTCTAGTGCAAACACGGACAAACAATGGGCTTATTGGCGCGCCGACTGATCTTTGCGAGTTCAATGTATCTGACGGCGACGACAACGAACGGCTCATGATGAGCACCGTCGTCTGAGCAATGCATTCTCCGCCTCACAGCCTTCATGGCGACCCGCGTCAACTTTCCATCTTGTCCTGCCCTGCAGCAGCGCAACATATCCGTGACGATATAAATATCTCGAAGGACTTCCTCAAAACTTACCCATCTACTATTCCGCTACCATGGCCTCTCAATCTCGCCCTGAACCAATGAATGCGTCTCCTCACCATTCAAAGGTCAGGGTCACTCTCACTCTGTCCGATCCTGTATATGTTTCTGGCGCATCCATCTCTGGAAAGGTGGAAGTAGAGAGCCGTGCCGACCTCGACTCTCTACTAGGTATAGGTCTGATGATGGTCGAGCTATACGCCATTCAAGGTAGAGCGCCATCTGTCCAACCACATTCGCACCACGATACTGACCATCGTTGCAGAGGTCGACTCGGGAGAACACTCCGCGACTTCTACCTTTATTCATTCCCGCAGAATATTTCAAGGCCCAGGACTTCCCCCTTCCAACGCTGTGTACTCCGATTACGTTCCTGGGGCTGGTGAATTGCCTCTTCCGGCACATCATTATGCCGCACGACGTGGTCAGACGACGTTCTTTTTCCACTTTCCTGTCCCCGCATCTTCTCCGTCCTCCATTAATTTCGGTCCCGTCAGCATCCGGTACGAAATACGAGCGAGCGTGAGCGTTGCGTGGAGAGGGGACAAACGTCTCGTCACCGATATGCAAGAAGTGAAAGTCGTTGAAGGCTGGGATCCGGCGATTGCAGGGCCATCACCACAGGCTGTAGTGATTACGGAAGGAGGCAGGATTTGGGCACAGGCAACCCTAGCAAATGGTGTGGTCGTGGGTGGAGAATCCGCATGCATAGATCTACAGTTGAAGAATCACACGCAACGTTGGGTGTGTCCTTTTCGTGTCCGAGTTATCTTTGTCTTGTCTAAAGTCTCTTCCCAGACATCCGGTGTCACAGTAACATTAACTCGAGACCTTCAGCTCTCTGCGCCGTTCTTGGCCGGGAAATCGCCACCTAATATTTCGGATGTCGTAACCGAGGTTGGATTCCGTGGACCGGAATACTCTGTTCCTCCAGGAGTAGAGGGAATAGCTTGTCTTGTCGTCGATATACCTCGCCATTCGCGTGGTGTCAAAGGGGGACTACGGGTTGACGATACTGGAAAGGTCACAGAGGGCTTCTTTGAGGTGCGTTGCGCCCTCAGATTAAGAATTGATATGCCTCCCGGAGGGTGCGCCATCCACGAGTTCTCCTTTACGTCCTACTAACAACAACTAGCGAGGATACCGTCATAGTTTTACCTCTAACCATTTATCATTCTCTGGCCGTACCTGAAATCCCAGCCTCCCCGCCGCATCTCTCATCTTCCCCTTATTCGAATCCGGTACCGGTCTCACCGGGATTGCTTTCACCCCCTTCTGGAACTAAATTGATGCCAGTTTATACTGGAGATCAGGTGCGACTATGCGAACCTGCATGGTCGCCACCCTCTATGCGAGCGGTTTCCAATTGCTTTCCAAGCCAGCACCTTGAGCAAGAGTTCCATAACTGGCAAGATGTTCCATATTCTTATGCGTCGCCAATGTCACGTTCCATTTCTGTGGGCCCTCCTTCGCAGACACCCTACTATGTGCCTGGATTGTCAACCTCATATACCCCTTCACCAAGATTGCTGCCACCGCCGCCCACACACGTGTTTTACACAAGCCACAATACTGGCTTTCCGATAGAAACGCTTGGCTATACAAGCCCCGATCATATACAGGAGGCCATTACTTCTCCGAGTTCACAGAACATTCATTTAGCTACGCACAACCCCATTTCACTTGCCCAAGATCAGCCCTCTTCTCCGGGTCGCGCTCGCCCACTACCGATTCAAATACCCCCGCTTCCCAATCCTCACGATCCACAGGGGGTTGTGCACTCCCCACGCCCCATTCCGTCACCAACACATTCTTCAATCCACTATCACCCCCTTTCACTTGCCGAAGATCAACCCCCTGCGCCGGGTCGCGCTCGCCCGCCGCCGATTCAAATACCCTCGCTGCCTAATCCTCACGAGTCACAGGGGGTTGTGCATTCCCCGCGCCCCGTTCCGTCGCCAACAAAACATATATTTCCTGGGTCAATCCCGAAGAGTGACAATGTCACTGTGCTTGAACGCATGGCAGACGAAGTTGGGAAGCAGACTAGTAATCTGAGTTTAGATCTCCCAAAAGGCGATGCGGGCGTAGACGGTCATGCACCTCAGGGTCCTGAGCTCGCTCGGCAACCCGATTCGAGTGTGGACAAGTCCCTACCTGCGCCCCCTATCCCCTCCTGCAAAGATAGGCATCTTTTCGCGCAACGTCCGCGTGTCGACGCCCTCTTTACAAGTGAGGGAACGATGGCTGAGCATTCCACTTTCCCATCCTTGACGGACCATTTACCTCGCGCACCGCCGACGCCACCCGTTGCGGCCATCACGCCCATCAAATTTCCAAAGGCCCCGACGGAATTGTCGGGTTTGGGAGCGAACTTGGGGAAAGACGTACCGCCAGAAAGCGGGCTGGATGCGCTGGAGCGACGACTTTTAGCGGAAGTCGGCACGCGCAGGTTCGACGCGGAGGAACGACCACATGTCCGCAGCGTCGTACAGCCGATCACCATCCCACCCAGTGGACCGCCGCCTGACACTGTCAACGACAGTGCCATCTCCAGTCTGACCCTTGCCGATCGCGAGGGCTTTTTGAAGGCGCATCCAGAACGGGAACAGGAGCAAGACCGGGATTCGGATGAACGTACGCAGCACATAGGAGGAGGCGGACATAGTCCGAGTGATGATGATAGGGATGCTCGTACACAGAAAGGAAAGAGTTTGCGCAAAGTCGGCAAGAGCAAGCATAGCGAGGAAGACCTTGAGAGGGCAGGCCGTCGACGAGAGCGCAAAAAGGTCAAGGACGGCGAAGGGCGTAAACTGCGGCAAGAGGCCAAAGGGCGCGTCGCAGCTTGGCTAGGGGAGATTGACATCTCCGCACCACCCATTATAGACGATCCGGCTTCTTTTATATCGCCCACTGCGTCGCACTTCGTGCCCATTACAGAGAGTGCGTCGTTTGGTCCTGCACCGGCAGAGATGTCGGTCAACGAAGCAGAAGAGCGCTGTCGCGGAGGGGATATCGCGACACACAAGGATGTGTCTGCCTCGCCGAACCCGCGTTCGTCTGGGTTCGTCACTATTTCGTCGTTGAGCGGGGTAGTGGCTACAAACGGCTCTGGTGGCGAAACGTCCCCGTTCAACCCCTCTCCGCGTCGGTCCTCAGTCAACGATTTCCGTCAGGCACCCACCCCTTCACCCGACCGACCGACGACGACCCATCGATCGCCAATGGCTCGGTCACCGAGCGCAGAGATGAAGTGGTCACAGCCGTCGGACGCGCCACCGCAAACCCAACCCCCGCGACTCCAACAACGACCACAACCTCGACCCACCCAACCGACGCGTCTCTCTCCAGGACGTCTACCCCGATTCCCATCTAAGCCTGCGGATCCAGAGGTGAAGTACGACGTACGGTCTGCGCGGGGAGGCAAAGGCGGCAAGGTGACTCAGGTCGCGTCTCTCTGGGCTGCCAAGGCCAACAATGCCAATGCCAATGCCAACGCGAACGTCAACGGCGGGGACACGACACCTGTACCTGCCGCTGGGACAAAGAAACCCAAGGCGCCGACGCCAACGCCGGCCGTGCAAAAACACATGCCGAACGTGCTTAAGCGTAGTC
The DNA here is from genome assembly GCA_038093115.1 of Hortiboletus flavorubellus. Classification (NCBI taxonomy): domain Eukaryota; kingdom Fungi; phylum Basidiomycota; class Agaricomycetes; order Boletales; family Boletaceae; genus Hortiboletus; species Hortiboletus flavorubellus. Next base: position 9,989 of record JBBPRR010000615.1, on the reverse strand, counting down.
CGGTTTCGGCGCGCTCCCCGCCCGGTTCCAGTGCCGGTGTTGCCCCTGCCGGTCTGAATCGCATTGGAGTCGGGGTGGGAGGGGAGACCCGGACGGGAATGGGGCCCGGAACGCGAGAGGTGCCCAAGGCGAGCAAGGCCACGACCGTACCGGCCATCTTATCCTCCTCGCACGCGGTACCCATGTTGTCCTCCACGGCGTCGTTGGCACGTGCCAAGGCGCACGGTGCGGGACAAGGACCGGGACAAGGACGGCCCTTGCCACCCATGATCTCGGAGACCATGTCGGACTTACGGAGTGCGTCCAAGAGTGGTAGTGGAGTCAAAAGCAGTGGAGGAGGGCGTGTGTTGGGCGATTTGGCGTTTGGGCAGGCACGGTTGAGAGATTTGATCAAAAAATATCAAGGGTAGGGATCATGGGTGTACGACTTCTGTTGTTTTTTCTTTTCTTTTCTTTTTTTCCAAGTCATATTTTCCGTGTTGGCTCGGGAACGCGTGGTTTTCCTTGCCTCGTCTTTCAGTCCTCCACTCTTTTTTTTCTTTTTTTGTTTTTTACTCCTCTGTTCTGTTCAACATAAATTATGAAACGTGTTGTATTCGAGCGAAACACCTAGTAGCTATAAACGACTACCATTTCATGACGACGCTCTACATAATGACATTCTTGTTCTTCGTTTCTCGTCCTTTCAACGACGTCTCCTGTCCTGCTATGGTATGGTTTCGTAATATTCGTGTGCAACGAAATGCTCGAAGCGCGCATGTACGTGAATCTAGAGTGCGCCGCGTCCCGCAGTCTAGCGACGACAGACGACAGCTGAGTAGGGCAAAGCACACACGGAACCAAAACGGAAGACTCCGCCGCGGACGTACCTCGATGGGGAGAAGCAACGTCAAGACGGCCGAGACCATGAACAAGGCCGCAGAGACAAACACGGGTCTAGTTTTTCGGCTCCAAACGTCAGCCTCAACACGAAAACCAAAACCGAAACCGAGAAAAAAAAAAAAAAGAGGAGAACGCACGCATCCGCAGTATTGGCAGAAACACTCCCCGTCTTGGGTGTCGTGGCGATCTTGATGAGCGGCGCGATGAACCCGCCGATGCGGTTCAGCCCGGCGCAGAGCGCGTCGCCTGTCCCGCGGTGGGGCGCGGGGAACGATTCGGGGGTGTAGGCATAGAGAACCCCGTACATCTGTTTCGGTGGGGTTGGTCAGCGTTCTCTATCGGGCGCTGTCGTACCACGTCGATCCATGATCGGTACTTACGGCGTTCCTAGAGAGGGGTTAACGCGGTAGACAGGGTGATAGACGGGGGAGACAACGGCAGGGGAAATAGAGGCGGCCACGTACTGCACCAGACTATTCGCACACGAATACCCAAGCACCGAACCTTGTGTCGTGCTCGTCGTGAACAAAAACATGAAGATGCCCGATAACAGCGTAAACGCCGCGAGCGAAAACTTGCGTCCGCCGACCGTGAACTTGCCCCTGCCGCGGGTGAGGTCGACAACGTAACATGCGATTATCGACCCGGGGACCCCGAGTACGGAGACGATGGCATAGTTGCGATAGGTGTCGTATAGGCTCGTCGAGCCTGTAGAGGAACCACGTGCTACGAGGTACAGGGGGAGGTAGGCGCTGTAGAGTGGATATGCGATCCCTATGAGACTGGAAAAAAGAAGTCAACGCGTGGTTTCACAGTTCAACAGAAGTACGAACCCCCAAATAAGAATGATGAGCGTCGTGTTGAGTGCCAGTCGACGCGTAGAGAACAGTGGCTTAACATGAGACCTGCCAGATGTTGGTGATAATGTGGGGGTCGCTCAAACATGGGTTCAGGGCACGCACAAGGAAACATCAGTGAACGAAAGACGAAGAGAATCACGCCAGCTACTCGGCGCTCTGGACGATTCTGCGATTCTATGAAGATCTTCAATCTTGAATGAGATGGTCCTGCCGTTGCGACGAGCAATATGTTCAAGAACCTGGGACGATGTGAAAGTCAGCTGGTCAAGCCGCAAACTTCCCTGGTGGGACATACAGCGACTGCCTCTTCATCACGTCCTTGAGCCACGAGGTACTTGGGCGATTCTTGTAAATCGAACACAAAGTAACGCATTATGAACGTCAGAAATGTGACTGCCCCACTATCAAGGTTCCATATTTAGTCTCGAAATCACCACAATCAAGCATTGACTAACAGCGTGAATCTACAATCCCATCAACCGATGAGCGGGCACATGAAAGCTTTGCACCTACAAGGTATATCTCCATCCCATGTTCTGGGACCTGGGACACTCTCCAAAAGGTATCGATTGATCGCATGAGTAGTTCGCAATGAATACCCAGCTAATCAAGGAAGCAACCAGCTGTCCGAATGCCCACCACACGGAAAGCAGGGTAAGAGTCCACTGTGAAAGGGTGTAAGTGGAACACCGATCATGAATCTCAACAGAGACCATACTTGGTGTGATGCGGGTATGAATTCCAAATAAAGAGCACCTAGAACGAGCAGTTAGACGAAGGATACCTTTGCAAAGACCATACGTACCGTCCACCGGGAGGCTTGAGAGAGAACTGAGCACCGTCTCAATACACTCAGTGAAATGGCACTCACTTTCCACCAACACCGAAACCCATGCATGCGATCAAGGACGAAAACGCAACAAAGTCCAGTCCGCCTCCAGCTGCAATCCCAAAGATGCCTCCGAAGAAGAGCGTGGCCTGGAACCCACGCATCCAGTTAGAACGGAACATATACGGCCCGAACTCCCGAGTATGACCCACATTGAACGACACCTTTCTCCCGATGATATCGGCCAAAACCCCCCAAGCAGTCGCACCCACAATCATTCCAGCGAATTCGGCCAGAACCGCATACTCGATACGCGACGGATTCAATTCCTGTTGCACTTGCGGAAGAACGACCGCCAGGCCCTGGAGCCACATGTCTTAATTGCGTCATGTTAGCACACGTTCCAGGGGCGAGAAGACACATCTCACTATCTGCTAACCATCCCAGGCCGCAAAGGACGAAGAGCTGCCATTGATAGCGACCAAATCCAATCCTGTCTACAGGATCGATCATACCATCACGGGTGGCTGAAACAAAGGTACGCACTCTTCTTGCATGCACTTGTTGACTAGATAGACGAACGAACGTGTGGGTGGTGAAGGAGATCGCCGACAAACGACTCACCAAATGCACACTTGAGCTCGTAGTCCCGGGCAACACCATTGGTGAGGGAGAAATCTGAAACATCTTCGTTCACTGCAACCTGTTTCTCGGCCGCGACTGGATCTTCCCTGGCAGTGCTCATCTCGTCTGGCATAAACAAGGTTAAAAGGAAAGGTGTATCCGTTGCCGATGGGAAGGAGGGGATTCGGAGAATTGGAGGACGTTCCCACGGAAGACAGGAATAACTCGACCTTTTGTATCTCGAGGGCTCCTGTTTGCCCAACCAATACAATTGAGGAGCTCCACCTCGGTAATGACTCACTGCCATGCTTTATGGGGTTTGAGCGGAAAGATGCATCATGTCCCTACCAGAAATGTAGATGTGAGGACTCGGACGTGCGCCACATTTGACAACGGACTGAATGGAAGGATCATGATTAGCCAAAATTCAAGGTGATTCTTGGCACTCGTGTAGGAGCCTGGATCAAGCCTAGATCACCCGGAATACGATAACATCTTGACAGTAAGAAGGCCATCTCGCGGCATAAAAACAGTACAGCCTGGCACAAACTCGGCCTCGGTCACCTTTCATGTCTCGGTAGTCGATGTCGAGCAAGCAACTCGTTGCGCCACAGTAGGCACCGAGCAAATCGACCGTCAAACAAAGTATCTGTCCCGAAGACTACTCCTGTAACGCCTCTATTTCCCGCGTACTTTGAGCGAGGTACGCCTCGTACGAATCCTGAGCATGATATTGTTCTGCGTCACACCCAGCAAAGTTGCAATTTATTCACGCTCAGAACGGAAAAAACAGTCATCTCACCTGACGTCTTGGCCATCGCCCGAAACCGCGCCACGACGCATCTGTCATGCTTGATAGCAGCGAGCTGAGCATGTTTGATCGTTCCTGTCGCACGACACACGCCGTCGGTGCTCGCACATCGCATCGCTCCATAAACGACGAGAACGCACCTGAAACGTGGATGACGTGCGGGAGGACGCGCGTGCCGTTGATGGAGGTGAGGAGGGTCACGGCGCCCCGTGCGAGGGCGTGCTGGTCGCGCGCAACGCGGAGGATGCAGACATGCGTCGTTGGAGAGACATATTTGACTTGTCGTGCACATGTCAGGAGGGTGCAACCAAAAAAAAAAGGGAGGAGTTTGCTTGCCCGCCATCGAACCGCCCACTGCACCCCATCCCGTGTCACCGAAATTCGAGATGACGCTCTGTCGCAAGGCAGCGTAGACATGTTTGGCGTCGAACGAAGACGCGGCCAGTGTGTCTTTATCATTCGATACGGATATGAACTCGACGAGTAGCCATCGATTCTAAGACCTGTCTGAGAGCGAACACCGACGCGTCGGAGCTGGACTCACTTTGAATCTGACCATGGCATCAATCAGAACTCGTGGAATAATTACCAGGACAATCGATGACTTTGGAACTGCAAGCCTGTTCTGAGAGAACTAGATGTGGTGTCGTATACGATACTCTTCGCCAGCGACCAGATTTGTAAGTGTTCTGTTGACTGAACTCGGCTACTAGTAGACTTTCAACGCGTCGAGCTCACTGGCTGGCACCAAACAGGCATTTCGAAAGGCGAACTTCGAGTTCTCCTCACCACGCGTTCCAAGCTTCTTCGTGCTCATCCTGGACAGACAGCGCCACCAGGCGGCGAGGCAGAGAAGACCGACCGTCGTCGATAGCCGTTGGGCTCCCCAAGTCGCTGACATTCATTTCTCGTCCGCCAATGTTACCTAACAGTTTAGGGAAGCCCACGAGGAAGTCAGACTTGGTCTCAACTCGCCTGATATCGACATTCACAGCACCCTTCCGCCATTTCCTTGAGTCTCACACCCAACTCATTGTCACACCGGTCGTTGTGTTCCTTTTCAATCCCACCATCCTCTGTACAGCGTCGGAGCGGTGGATCGTATCTTCGACCACCCTCTGGAAGCCATTCTCAACCCGTCCCTATCCGAAAAGGAGCCCTTGGTACCGAGAGGGAACGAAGGCTGACCGTATCCAGAGGTGTTCCACGTGAGTCCCATTTCTCTCGTCTGCAAAAATGAGGTCCCGTTTTCTTTCTCAAAATTTGTGACAGAGCCTCAACGATTAAATTATCAAGGTCGATGAGACTGTGTTAAACATATCCTCCCGGGGCATCTCATATTTGCTTGACCTTCGAGTGAGGCAAGCCGCAATATCGAACCATGCCTAGGGCCAATAGTACTGTATTAGCCACACAATTGAATTTAGAACTGTCGTCCTGCTGCAAAGGTTTGTTGAATAAGTATGTCTAATCAGAGAAATTCACATGCTGTGCTGTAAACTCTGTAAATGGACACTGCCACGATAATTCCCACGACCGGGGTGAAGCCCGAGTCGGGCTCGTGCTCGAGCATCGGCAGGTACGATCGGTGTGAGAAGTGGTCCGACGGAAGGAGTGACATGCGCGCAACAGCGCGGGGAGGAAATAAATGGTATCTCGAAGCTCGGGAGGTGAGATATATGTGATACACCTGCTGTGCTGCCAGAAATTGAGTCTGAACCTGCGCCAGCAGGCCGGAAAATTTTACAGGAACAGCCAATCAACGTCCGAATTTACAAAATATACCGTAAATTTTGTAAATTTTCCTGCCCGCCTCACTTTACACACTTTACGCCCACAAAATGGACACTTTACACCACTTTACACCACTTTTCTGCACTTTTTTGTCGATCCCCCTGGTAGAAACCCTCCTCTTTTGCAGGTAGAATACTGGGTCAGTGTCTATCAATCTATTGACCACCTGCTCCAAGCAAGCTTCGTCCCCGTGTCGCTGCGCCAGTGTGTTTGCCTCCTCACCCCCCACAGAATCTAGGAGGTTACCGCTTTTGGACGATTACGTAATGCACAGCATGTGAATTTTCCGACATAAGTAACCTCAGTGATATTTCCCCGCCGCCGTGTACCCGCTTTGTACGATACTTGCCTCTATTTATGTTTGTGGGTGGTTCCCACACATGGCAGGGTGCAGGGCGAAGGGCGTAGGATGGCAGGCAATACCGGTGGTTCCTCGTCTCCTACCAGCACCTGTCTAGCACGACCATGTCCTCCGATTCTCTTTCATAGTGAGCCTCGAGATCTTTGTGTTCTAACGCTGAGGCTAACCCTGGTGCTTAGTTTCAGCATCCAAGGTGTTTCTGGCCTCTAACTTGACCGGTTGGCCGTATTGAATTTGTTTATATCAGAGCTACGCTTAACATTCAAGGGTTCGAAGCGAATCTCTAAATCTCTCAACCTTGTCGCTTCCTCCGAGAGAGCCGTCACCAGGAAGAGCAAGGATGGCTTGACCCATTGCTGGTCTCTTGACCCTGTTATGTACGCACCTACAGTCTATGGGCTGCAGCATCTGACGATCTTCCCACAGGAACGTACCTTCAGGAGAGGACCTCATCGTGAAACCGAGATACAGCAGAGCTCGCCATCCATTTTCCTCAATCAGCGAGCTGGTTGTAACTGGCAAGGAGCTACTCGATGGGTGCGAGAATAATTCGGGGAGGATAACAAGTGGGTAGTGGCCTCGCATCCTGTTCTTATGCTAAACTGCATTTGTTTAGAACAAGGGAGTGATTACACGCTGGAGATAGTAGCAACTGTACACAGGATCTCAGACGTGAGCCGCTCAACCTTGACTCAGGCGAACGGTGGACTCATCCGACAACTACTGCACAGGTGAAGCTGGACGACATCCCTTCTCTTTCAGACCTTCCGCTATCCCTCGAAGACATCCAAAAAGGCGCCCGAGATCTCAAAAGTGTCCTCAACTATGTTGGAGACAACAGAAATGTATTGGATGGAATAATGGCAGCGTTGGGCCAGCTGGGCAGCGTGAGTTTAGCTTGGTGTTCGTTGAGGAATCTTTTTCCTGAAAGCTCCTTGAAGATCCATCCTATCGCCCAGGCAGCTGTGACAGCGTTATCCATCCCTTATAAGGTCGGTTTCACCCTTCGGAACTGTAGTTATCTCTGCTGATCGACTAACCCTGCAGCTCTTGGCAAATGAGCAGGAATTTTATAACGACTTGAAGTCTCTCGGCGACGTAGTGCGCACTCTCATAATGTGTCTAACGGAGGTTCAAGACGTGGCCAAGATACCACCTGTCAAGGAGAACTTCAAGGATATCCTCGGGGCCGTGTTACGGGGATCTAGTTTCATCCAGACCCATTTGAAGAAAGGCCGCCTTGGTAAGTCTCCTGTCCTTTTGCTTCCGCGTGGTTGACTCTTCTGCAGAACGGATTGCCTCTGCGCAGTTTAGATCGGAATTGGATGAGTTGAAGTCAGAATTCTCCAATTTAAGGGACAATTTCAAGGATGCTATAGCGACTCAAGTCGCAATAGATGTCGGTATGTCACCAAATGCTCCGTGATATTGTTCACTCATGAACTTGCTCTCTAGATGCAATTGCGAATGCCAGCCGTCTTAAAGGCGCATTGAAACCTGTACCACTCGCGAAGCTTGGTGAACGTTGCATGGATGGAACACGTGTAGATCAACTAACCGCCATCCGAGAGTGGATCACGGACACTCAAAGGCCCAACATCCTTCTCATCTACGGGAGCCCAGGAGCCGGAAAATCGGCGATTTCTTCGACAATCCCCTTTGAAATACCTCCGAGACACCACTGTATCCAATTTTTCTTCCAGCGTGATGAAGTCGACCGCAGGGACCCGACCCGTGTGTGGCCCACTGTTGCCTTCGAGCTGGCGCGTGGCGACCATAACGTGAACAGAGAAATCGTTGACATCTTGGAGACGAAGATGACTCGTCTTCATGGCGCGAATGTTACGGAGCAGTTCGAGGCCTTCATCAGAGAACCTTTGACGAACGCTGGCAAATGTCGACCTGTGGCACCATTCGTACTTATCCTCGATGCACTGGATGAATGTTCGCAGGATGCTGAACAGTGGCCAAGGTTGTTACAGACACTGAGGAGGTGGTCAGAACTACCGGGTTCGTTCAAGTTGATCGTCACTAGCCGAGACGATTCCACAATACATGAAGCGCTTGATGGTGTTTCCGAGCAGATACAACTCCTCTCAGGAGTTGACGTGGATCCGACAACGTCCAAGGATATAAAATGCTTTATGGTGGCCCGATTTAAGGCGATCTCATTACGGTTCCGGTCATTGCCTTCCGATTGGCCAGGGTCTCCCAAGGTTCAGGAACTCGTAGATTATGCCGCAGGTCTCTTCATACTGGCGAAGACCATGGTTGAATGGATTGGCGAGGGCGAACCAAAAGGAAGACTTTCGAAGATTGGATACGGTTCGGGGAAGGCTGAAGCAAACCTCGACAAGCTCTACTGCCAGATACTGACAACGGCTACGCTTCATCTGGAAACTGAGGTCAACGACTTTACCAGGGCGCTGTCTGCCATCGTCCTTGCCAAAGATCCTCTTACTCAGGATGACCTGAAAGAGCTCTTTCAACTCTCGGATCCTATGACGGAGTTAATCATGGGCAAGTTGTCCGTCGTTGTTTCAACCCAATCATCGCACCTTCGGGTCTGCCACAAGTCGTTTTCAGACTTCCTGCTTGACCGGAAACGTTCCAAGGCTTTCACCATCGATTACGAGACGCAAAGTGTTGCATTTGCGAACGCGTGCCTGCGACACTTGAATGGACGACTCAAGTTCAACATGTTCAACGTGAAAACGTCACATCATTTCAACAAGGACATTCCTGATTACGACGAAATTTGTCTCTCAATCCCCACATCCCTGATCCACTCCAGTTATTACTGGGCAGAATATCTTGAAGGACTTCTTGCGAAGCCGAACCACGACCTCACAGAGTTGACGGAACTGGAGTGCTTTCTCCACGAACACATGCTGCACTGGTTCGAGCTGTTGAGCCTGAAAAAGGCGATCCGTCTTGCCCCTCAACTGCTCATCCTTGCATCCAAATACATTCGAGTAAGCCTTCACCACAATCAATTTGCCATTTATCTCATTTTTATCTCAGGACTGTAACAGGGGTCTATCGGAATTCGCTATGGACGGCAGTAGATTTGCTGTGACATTTCAAGAGCCAATGTCACGAAGCTTGCCACACATTTATGTCTCTGCCCTCCCGTTTGCACCAACGCAGTCTTCGGTTGCTATGAAGATGTGTCCATTATTCGCGAATTCTTTATCAATTGTAAAAGGTAGAATGAGAAAGTGGCCAGCGATGCTCCTTGGTTTGGAAGGTCACGAGGGCTGGGTGACATCTGTCGCGTTCTCTGCTGATGGCGCACGCATTGTGTCTGGCTCCTCCGACGGGACGATTCGCGTGTGGGATGCAGACACGGGAAAGAGCGCGATGGAGCCTCTCCGGGGTCATGAGGGCTGGGTCGAGTCTGTTGCGTTCTCTGCTGATGGCAGACGCATTGTCTCTGGCTCCTTCGACAAGACGATTCGCGTGTGGGATACAGATATGGGAAAGAGCGCCATGGAGCCTCTCCGAGGTCACAAGGAAAACATCACATCTGTCGCGTTCTCTGCTGATGGCACACGCATTGTGTCTGGCTCCTCCGACTCGACGATTCGCGTGTGGGATGCACATACGGGAAAGAGCGCCATGGAGCCTCTCCGAGGTCATTCGCGCGGAGTCTGGTCTGTCGCGTTCTCTGCTGATGGCACACGCATTGTGTCTGGCTCCGACGACAAGACGATTCGCGTGTGGGATGCAGATACGGGAAAGAGCGCCATGGAGCCTCTTCGGGGTCACGAGCACTGGGTCAGGTCTGTCACGTTCTCTGCTGATGGCACACGCATTGTGTCTGGC
>JBBPRR010000614.1:0-19357 GCA_038093115.1 Hortiboletus flavorubellus | reverse complement strand
CATGGTGGCATTGCAGAGCTGGTTTAATACAACAACTAGCACCCTTTTGTATAGGCTTAAGGTGAAATACCAGCATTTAGCATGCTGCTGCTATTCATCATGAATGTAAGGCAACAAGACGGTAGTGATGTATGACACAAGCACCAAGGCTTTGCAATGGACAAGGCTATTGTAGTTCTAGGAGTGTACTTTGTCCTATGAAGAATGACAGCTACTTGTTGTGCTTGGTGATGGCCTTGTGATCTGGATTCCAAAGTGTGAAAGTGGTTGGGTTGGTGAAGCAGTCTCATAGGACAATTCAGTGGGCTGGTCAACATTTTCAAAGGATCACAGTTGTCAACTGGATGATTGTTCTCATACATGTACAAATATTTATTTCTACTATGGTAAGAGGCTATCATGGTCCACAATATCACAGAGGTTAAGGAGCCTTCACCATGGGCTACATTTACAAGCACACAAAGGCTTGCTTCATAATTCTTGAGTTTCTTCAGTCATTTTTGTCATCAAAAAGTATAGAATACCAGCCCAACAGCTGCCTCAATGTTGGCAAGTTGGACTGCATGCACTACCCTTTAATGCATGGGGCATACAATTTGGTTTGTGCAGAAATGGCTGCAACATCACCCCATCATATTTCATATTGGCAAGGGTGTCACCTGCCATCACTGTATTATTTTTGGCTGGAGGTCCTATTAAGTGAGGGAAGATGATTTGTGGGACATGGTGTGGAGCATCTGCCCAGACCTTCCCCTCATTTTTTAACATATGTACCAATTCTCCTAGCCTCCTTTGCTTATTTCTCATACTTATGGGTGAGCATTGTTATACTGTACTTTTGACCAGCTATGTATGTAGTAACATTCTTGCTTTCAAGACAAATGGAACTTCTGCATGCCTTGTATACTCCAAATCTCTAATAGCATTGGACTTGAGCTCACTGCATGCTGTGTCTGAAAGAGAAGAAATTTTTTTACTTGCAATGGATGCAATCAGATGTAGTCACTTCTTTACAGGTTTCTTACATACTTGCACCATTGTCCTCAGCCTGGTGATAGCCTATCCCTTGTAGTACAGGTGTATTCTATCCCAGTTCACAAGAATTACTCCCCATGACTTGTTTTTTATTGAATCATTTTCCTATATGCCATCTTAGTCACATCTTACTGAGTATTGTAAGAAACACATTCCAAGGCATGGGCACCGGCTTTCCTTCAATTATATTCAGCCCAAAGTAGTGCAGCTGTTCAGTTTTCAAAAAAAAAACCCCCTGGAAAACGAAGGCCAGTTTGCCCAAAGACTGTATTTAACATGGCTAGCATGCTAGTACATTTTTCCAAGACAGCCTCAGATTCTTAGCCTCCAGCCTTTCACAGCAACATGGAAACACCTCTATTGCTACATTTATTGTCTAGAGTTATAGTAGTGGGTATTGTAAGCCAATGCGACAATTACAATATATATTACTCATAAACACATATCTGGTAAATCCTATCATCTAATTAGAGGAACAGCTGCTGTAAGAAAGTTACATATATATTCAGGTTATTAAGAGGTAATAGGTATGGAAGAAAGCTATTCACTTGGTGGGTCAACTCAGGGAGCTAGGACTAGAGTCTACAGTGAGTAGCCAAGTATATTGAGAAAGATATAAAGGTATATTTATCTGGAGTCCACTGTACTTGGAGTAACCAAGAAGGAGAAACAGTAGGCTCCAGAATATAAGTGTGCTTGTAGGTAAACAAAGATAAACACACAAATAAGCCACAAATAGGAATAAAAATACTAGAAGTTCTTCTCTGCTTGGAAAGACACAACAACAAGCTGAAGTGATGGAAAGAAATCAAGTATAGGTATAATGAGCATGATCAATTACATGAGCAAAGTCAGAAAGCAAAGTAAGCACTATTTAAAGCAGGATGAAGCAAAACATATCAAAAATGTGAAATCACCAAATATAACAGAGGACAACAGTGAAAATGATGAGAATATATATATTGCTGCTTTTTCCACCAAGCTTGTACCCCCCAGATCTTATAAGAAGGTCATTCATTAAGAAAATGGAAATGAGTGACAATAGGCTACACTCAAGGAATTGGCTGCATATAAGAATACAGTAGAGATAATAGTTGAAAAAAAGGAAGTCAAAGCACTATTGACCTGGTTACCTTTCTTTTCCTTGCAATTTATAGTTCTCTTTGGCACATTGGAAAGTGAAATACTTGTATTGTGACCCATTGTAATTATAGGTGTAGAAGTTGATACCTACAGATAGGACAAAGTCAGAGGGAAGGGAGCTAGAATCAGAGTAAGATCAATGATTGACCTCTACAGTCTGAAATGCCACCTGGTCCTTGTTCTTGTTGATATCAGTGAGTAAGGTGGTAGAAGAGGTGAAATAATAGTATTTTGGGCTCAGAGCACAAATCATCACCATGTAGAATAATAGTCCACCATTGAGATTGGTAAGACTGAAGGTGAAGGAGTAAAGCTCTTGATCCTGGACATTCCTTGCTCAATTCTGGCAGCCAGGAATATGAGCTGAAGAACTCATCATAGGTAACAAAATGAATTTTCAGCTTTTACTGGATATGGAAAATCTTCAAAGTAGTCTAAGTGGCATTGTATTTGCTGCTTAGGAGCAATGTTGAGGATGAGTTTACCAACAGTCCTGTCCCACTGGACATTTCAAGCTAGCTGTTTAGCTCCAGCAGCAGCAGCCCACACTTTTTGGCCATTCAACAAGTATCACAGATCTTGGAGCAAAGCAAAGCTTTTATTTCCTCACTTCATGTAGTGCCCCATAGTGCAATTGGTGTCATTAAGAGCTTGCATGTGGTTAAATTGTTGTTCAGAGAATATGATAATATGCATAGGGAATTACTTGGACTAAGTTAAAAAGTAAAATAAGTACTAGTTAATACAATATAAAGGAAAATATATAAATAGTGTAGATTCATTAAATCTAACAGTGTAGTCCTGCATAGTAGAGTCAACAGCAGCAAAACAGATAGTACAACCTGATGTTCAGCCAAGGGAAAACACATCCTCAGCTAAGAACAAAGCCTCTGCCTGTACTATATAATCAGGTTCCTCAAGATCAGATGAGGTGAACAACAATCAATTTCCTAGTAGGTCCCTATTCTCAATTTCAAATAGGTCAAATTCTACTAACACTTTGTGTTATGTATCATTGCTTTAGCTAACATCCTCTACTTTCCTCCTCACCTGCCTTTAGAACACAAGGACTACTTGTAGGAAATACAAGATTCACATGATAATGCTGAAGCAGCTGATGGTAAGTGCACCTGATGATTATACTCTATGGTACTATGTATTAACCACAAGATATTTAGATCACTTGACTGCATCCATGACCAGTAGCTGCAGCTCCTTTTTTCTTTCCACTTCCCTTACTCCTTATCCTCTTTAACTTTATTCTCATTCCTCCAACTTCTTGTTTTTTCATCTGATCTCCACATGAAGCTCTATTATCCTTCCAATTACTGCCCCCATCAAATTGCTCATCATTTATTTTCTACATTCCACATTTTCTTTCTCTGTTAAAATTGGGTAACTTTTGAGGGAACTCTGGAACTCTGGAGTTTGTGCAGGTAGAATAGGACTTTAGCTTCAGCTTATGTGCTGTGCCCTTGCTGTCATTCATGTCTTGTATTTTTGGGATAGAGAAGGAACAGAGGAGATGGAAGAATAGGAGTTTGTTCTGGTTGATAATCAAGCTACTGTACATGAAATGTCTAAGAGTATATATACAAAGAAGGAGTATAGTATTAGTAATCAGATAACAGAGACAGAGGTCAGAGAATAGGAAAGCTGGTGCTACACTCCAGCAAGATGAATACCAAGTTATGCATGCACAGGTTGGAGGTATCAAGGAATTGGAGTTAAACTAAGTATGGAACAAAGGAGTATTGTAAGTAGAAAGTGTAAGAGAAGATTAGCCAGAGTATAAAGGTTTGGAGAAACAGAGATACATATGGACAGAGAACAGTCCAAAGATTGCTGCTAAGGAGCAGAGTTGTACCTGGAGGGCTAGAGTGCGCTAGAGGTTAGTATAGTATATAACAGTATCCCCCTCTTAGGTTCAAACCCCTGAGGACCATACTGTAGGAGGACAATGTGGAGGTGTGGGTGATGGAGTTTAGAGCAGAGGTCAGAGTATAAGGGGTGAATTATAAAGTCTGTGATTGTCATATCCCGTATTTTGTCCAAGTTCAACTCTGGCCCTCCAGGCCTATCATCTAGAACTCCGCTGTGTTCTTGCACAGGACTTATCTCCGGACTCCAGACTTGTACTTAGTATTCTCTTTTCATCTGTCTCTTGTTCTCTTATTTAATACTAGCTCCATTTGTTACTTGCCTCCGTACCTGTATCTCACTTAGAGCACAGCTCCGGGTTCCTCTTACCCGAAGTGTAGCTCTGGGATACTTACTCCTGATTCCCATTCTCTTACCAATTGCTTATGACTCTGTTTACTAATCATTCTCAAACTCTATATATAAGCCTCTGATTTCACTTCTGTATTCCTTAGTTTGAATATTATCTAGAATAACTGTCCTGACTTCTGCTTGAGTCTCGATGACTCTCCTCTGACACCTCCGCTCAACTTGACGTCTCTACGTCTTAAGTCCTACCTCCGATCTCCATAAATCTAGGACCAAACTCTTGTAAGAGTGCACCACATACAGTGAAGCCAAGTCCCATTCCCTAATCACCTTTGGCATTCTGGAGTTGATACCGGAGTTATGGTTCTAACAGTGATGTACTAGTCTAATCTTATCATCCAACCACCATGTCCAATATCATTGACATTATAAACTGGTCTAATAAGTGCCTGCAGAAGTGGGCAGACAATGAAAATGAGATTTGTAAGGCCAAGTTCACTGGGCAATGGCAATACATATATCAAGGCAGAGAAGAAGGTGCACAAAGAGACTATAGAGTAGAGCTCAAGATGTGCTGGCAAGCTTGTTAATTGAACAGAATAAAATACTATTTTACCCTACTACTCAACAGAGTGTCAGTGGGCAAGTTAGTGGATTTCTAAACAAGAAACAGCAACTTTCAGTGGAGTTGATTTGAAGGTTAATGGAGTAACCACTGGTTGGGAGGCAAAGAAAAGAGGTATGGTCCAAAGTTTGTAGAATGACCCAAAGGGGCAGGAGTATAGGCATGCAAGAGTCAGAAGTTATGGAAGTCAAAGGTAGCACCTTCAAGGCATGGTAAGGTTGGGGAAAGGGGAGTTTATAGCAATAGTGCTAAGCTGGAAATTTAAGTAGTACACAATGGGTGGTAGACCCATCTAAAGTGTGAAAGGAAAATGTCAATCTAGATATTAGAGGACCCACCATCTGATTCTAGTGCAAGTGGGGAGTCAGACTTCTTGGAGGAGGAATCTTCAGAGTCAGAGTCAGAGTTAGAGATAGGGTATAAGGAGAGTGTGTCTGGTGTATTAGAGTTGAAGGTGGAGTCAGAAGCATCAGAGGTGGATGCAAAGCTAAAGAACATAATATCAGATGAGGATGAAGATAGAGGGGATGGAGTAGTGCTGGCAGAGAATTGGTGGGAGAGCTTAGACTGGCACTTCCAATATTGCACATCAATAAACTATATGAGGGTACACATGTCTGAGAGAGTGGAGGGCTGCCAACATGGCAGATTTCATCCTTGATGTGGTCTGGAAGTCCTTGATAGAAGAGATGCTGGAGTGCATCTTCTCCATAACCTTAGACTTAACAAGCTATGTGGATGAACTGTATTACATACTTGTTTACACATTACTCATCTATCATGGATAGATGACAGAGTTGATGCTTAGCATCACCAACAGGCTTATGGGAACTGAAATTTATCTGAAGCTCCAGAATAAACTTTTGAAAATGGTCCATCTATAGGAAATAGAGGTTGGAGGGATCAGAAAGGAGGAGGTCAGGCTCAAACCATTCCAAGGCCATATCAGAGAGGTATGATTGTGTGAAAACAATCTTAATATGGTCAGTTTGAATGGCCTTTGGGTGGTCCTGGAAACAAAGCTCGCATTACATCAAGAAGATACAGAGCTTGTGAGGGTTGGAGCCATCGAACTGGTCCAGAACACAAACCTTGGTTCTTTGACCAGAGGTAGAGGCAGGGAGCTTGATTATACTATTAGAATTGTACAACTTCTGAGGAAATTTTGGAGTTTGTGCGGGCAGAATAGGACATTGTCTTCAGCTTATGTACTGCCCCTTGTTGTTGTTTGTGTCCTATATTTTTGAGGTAGAGAAGACACAGAGGAGATGGAAAAAACAGGAGTCTGTTCTGGTTGATAATTAAGCTACTGTACTTAAAGTATCTAAGAGTATATATATAGAGAAGTATAGTATTAATAATCGGATGACAAAGATGGAGGTCAGAGAATAAGAATGCTGGTGTTGTGCTCCAGTGAGATAAATATTAAAGCTATGGATGTACAAGTTGGAGATATCTAAGAATTGGAGCTAAACTAAATATGAAACAAAAGAGTGTCATAAATAGAAAGTATAAAAGGAGATTAAGTACAAAGGTTTAAATGAACAGAAATATTGATGGATAGAGAACAGAGCAGAGATTACTCCTGAAAAGGAGAGTTGTGCCTGGAGGGCCAAAGTGTACTAGAAGTTAGCACAGTATATGACACTCTTCCTACCCTCTCATCCTCCACCATTCTCACCCTTTTCTTGATGATATTATTGCTTCATTTCATTTCCACCTCTCTATTTCACTTCTTTTCTCTCTCTTTTTCCTTTTTTTCTTCTTTTACTTACTATTCTCCACCACCACCCAATCCATTGTCGTGTTCTTCCCACAACAACCCCTTTTTCCCCTGTCATAACTGCTTCAAGATCCACATCCTACATCCTCCACACATGCCACTCTATGAATGTCCATTCCATACAAATTTGACCTGTATGTCCACCAATCTTCATATTACAAGAACTTGACTCTGATTTCTCTTTGTTCTCATATATCCAACTGCAAAGGTTCTGTCAAGGTTAAATTTAAATGAGGATGAAGTTTCTAATGCTACTATAGGGCCAGGTCAGGTTTGTCAGTGAATGTTTAGCATATATACATAATTGACTCCTTCACATCTAATAGCTTCTAGATTTGGAGTGTGAGTTAATTATTAGGTTATTATTAGGTATGTGATTGACATTATAAATTTTTAAAATAAAAAGCCTGTGCTCACCATCAATGTAATATCCTTCAGATTCACTACCTGATCATAATTATCTTAGATTGGTACTATTAGTACTATTGGCATGCTTTGATGGGATATACTTGACATTATATATAGGACATGAAGAATTTTTGGCATATATTTGATAAATGCCTTACCTTGTTAGTTATGTACTTAATTAGAAGCAATCAGGGTTCAACAAAGTACATTCAGAGAAAGTTATATTATCACTTAATAAATCACTTAGTGAACTATAGCTAGGCTATAACCGAGTACTTGTTCCATTGGTTGTTACAGTTGCTTATGAATTTTGAACTTGATCATGATAAATTCTGCCTAAGTTAGATTATATTTTTGGATATGACCTTTGCTAGTTCAGGTATAAACTCATGCTCTATATATACACCAAGGATATCTTGGAGAAATTCATTTTCAACTAACTCCAAACTCATGTTGACTAGAACTAGAGCTCAAGTCATCTTGACATGTGTAATGGATGTAAAATGTGAGATGAAGTTCTATATGTTGTCAGCATAGCCTTTGCTAATAAAACTATGGACCATCTTGTAAACCTGCAGAGACTCAGGAGTCTTTCAAAAGCAAGCACAGCCAGGAAAAAAAAAATGGATATGAAACAATTCTAGGAATATAGCTTCCTTTAGGTTGCCAATAGTCATGAACTTGGAGTGGAAAGATATAAAAGAGAGCTGGTGAGGCTTAAATCTTTTTTTTATAATACTTATAGGGGGAAATATCAAGAGAATCAGACTATGGTTCTTTGATGCTGGCACTGAGCCTTAAGTACTACTCTATAGTATATATATGTTGAGACTGTATCTAATTATCTGCAAATACAAGGAAAAAAAGGGCAGAGGGTGAAACAGAAGTGAAATACATGAGGAGCACAGCTCATGTGGCAAAATGTAAATTATATGTGAAGAAGTGTAATCAAATGCTTCCGTAAAAGGTAAAACATAGATTCAAAACAACGATGTGAAATGGAAAATATGAGAAATCTCAAGCATGAAACAGAATAAGGAGGTGAAGAGTGACTAATATGCATAAAATAAGGGGAAAGGCAAGATAAGATAAGATAGTCTGTTAATGTATATAGAAAATGTTAAGTCCAACAAACATAGGGGTATGGGGATATACTGATTCTAATACTACCCCCCTTTTAGATATCAACTTCCAGGCAATTTAAAAGTGTTCTCATTTTTTGGATAGAAATGCTGGCTTAACTTTTTTTTTTTTTTTTTTTTTAGAAATCCAATTTTTGTCCTTTTTGGGGTAAACGAACCCTATGTAGGACAGTACTAAGACTAGGTACTAAGGGGGCACCTGCGCCCCTATTCACTTCCTTAATCGCATGAATGCCTCGGTGGGCAGGCTTATGGCCTCTGATCTCTCCATTCCTGCCGGAGGTTTTAGATGCACCAGTTTCTGAATTAGTGGCACCCTGAGTGGTTACTAACATTGGGTGGCATTGCTGATGATGTGTGACTGGTCATGTGCTTGAGCCACTATGGTGGCTGGGCATGAATGGGAGTGAGGGAGCGGATGAGAATAGAAGGTATTTAAAAAAGAGAGAAGAGGGGGGTTAGTTCATGGGAGGGCCAGTGACTGAACTAATGGATGGAGCAGCCCCCATCTCCTTCTCCTCCTAAACACTCAGAGTGATCCTAGATCGTATCTCATTCATTGGGTGAGTGTTATGTGGGCATAGGTTTGTCATAGGTTGTCTATGGTTGAGTGCTGGCATTTGAAGCATTTTGTGGCGCTAATGTATGTAGGCCAGTAGGTGAGGCGTAGCCTGTGGGTTGGAGAGGAAAAATGCTATGTTTGTGGCTTTTCTACACAGGGCGTTAATTAGTATGTGTCTTTTGCATATATAATGGGGGCACTTGATGAGATAGTATTTGATGTTTTCTATCTTGTTGCTGCAGTGGGAGCAGTTTGGTGTATCTGCTCGTTTGATTTGGTACAGGTAATCATTGAGGGGGCAGTGTTTGGTGCGTAGCCAGATGATGTGCAGGGTTTGTTTCCTGTTGAGGTTTCCCGTTAGTGCTAGGAATGACCCAGTGAGGAACTTAGAGTCTAGTAAGGAGAGGTGGGTGTAGCGGGGGAATTTGGGCCACATTCTTGTCCAACGCTCTTTTTCTTCATTCTTCTGGGTTTGTTTGAGCGTGGAGATACTTTGGGGGAGAGGGCTGTTGTGGAGGTAGTGTGGTAGTCTTTCTGGTGAGCTTGAGTCGTTCTTTGCTGCTGCTTTTGCTTCTTCATCTGCTTTTTTATTGCCTGTTACCCCCTCGTGACTGGCTATCCATTGTAGTTTGATGTCTGTTTTGTGTGAATTGTGGGTACACTGGACTTGTTTGATTAACCTGACAAAGTGGTCCATCAAATAGTGACCCGGTTTTTTTGTAAATACTTCACTGGATTTGATCATGGCTTGGTTGTCCACGTATATGTTGACTGGGATTGTTAGGTCTAGCTCTGACTTTAGCAGGTGCACAGCCAGGGTAAGGCCAATGGCTTCTGCTTCGTAGACCGTATGCTTGTCTTGTGTGCCTAGGTTGTATCTGAGTATTTTGGGATTGCATCTGCTAGTATAGAGGATGGCTGCTGCTCCTATTCCGCCGTCTATCCCCGAGCCGTCCGTGTATACTCTGGTTCCCACATGGGCTTTGTCATGCTCTTGAATCGATTTCTCTTTGGATGTAGGAATGTGTACAACTATTGGTGTGACTTCCTCGGGTTGTTTGCGAGCTGGGTGTATTGTCTCGATGTTGCTGGATTTTAGTTTGAATGCATGTGCCAGGTGGTGAAGCGATGAGCGATGATGTAGGACGAAGCGTTTTGATGTGTGTTTAAATTTGGCGTGAAGGGGGTGGGTGGGTGGCATTGCTGCTATGCATAGAGCGGCTCTGTGACATTGGTTTTGTATACGTTGGAGTAGCGGCATCAGTTTGATGTGAGCTTCTAGTGCATCCGAGGCTGTCAATCTTAGGGCTCCCATGATGGATAGGAGGGCGATGTGTTGTACAAAGTTGAGTCGTTTTATCACCTGTATTGAGTCTCTTTGGTGTGTGTCGTCGTTACCTATGTATATTGGAGTGCACCATACATCCACTGTGTAGAGCATCTTTGGGAGTGCAACCGCTGTGTAGGGTTGGCACATCAGTTTCAATGGGAGACCAGTGATGCTGTTGGACAGTCTATACAATTGAGTTACGTAGGCTGTCCCTTTGCCGATGGCGTAGTTGATGTGTTCATGCCATCGTAGTGCCTTGTTGACCAAGATACCTAGAAACTTGTGGGTTTTGGTGAGTTTGATGGTTGAGTCGTGTATTCTCATTGGCGGGTGGTCTTTCTTCTTGTCCATGGAGAAATTTATTAGCACGAATTTTGATGTTTCAAACTTGAAGTTGTGGGAGGTTGACCATTCAAAGCTGTTGTTTGATTGATTGAGCATGTCCTGTAAAATGTGGTGAGTCGCAGTGAAGTCTTTTCTGACGGCAATGAAAGCAGCATCGTCTACGAAAGCCAGTGTGGTTTCGTTGTTGCCACTTGTGATTTCTACTAGGTTGGCCTTGTAAATGATGTAGAGGACCATTGAGATTGGGTCACCCTGTCCAATGCCATTAGTGATGGGAATCCAGTCTGAGATGTAACTGTCAAACAATAGCCTTGTGCTCTTCTCTGCAAGTAATCGTTGAGTGAATGTTACTATTTTCTCTGGGATTTTTCTTCTTCTCATGTTATGAAATAGCATGTCCATGATCACATTTGGAAAGGCTCTTTCAATGTCAAGGAAGAGGGTGGAGGCCACCTTTTTGGTCCACCAGGTGTTCTTTACCATGACCTTGAGAAGGTGAAGAGAGTCGGTGGTTGATTTTCCTGGGCATCCATCAAAGTGGGTGGGAGGGAGTAGTTGGTGTTGTTCTATTAGGTGGGTGATATGGTCAGCGACGATGGTGGTGAGAAGTTTTTCCGTGGTATTGAGTAGGGCAATAGGCTGGTAGGCTTTGGTGATGTTGTAGTCCGGTTTGCCTGATTTGTGTAGGACGACCATTGTGAACTCTTTCCATGGGGCGTAATAGGTATCTAAGAGAAAGGTAGCTCGGAGGAGTGGGATTAGGTAGGGGATCAGTAGTTTAGTGTATTTCTTGAAGACGATATTATGGATACCGTCTGGGCCTGGGGCTTTCATAGGGCTGAGTTTCTTGATGGCTTGCGCTAGCTGATCTTCGGTTATTTGTTCCGGGTCCTATACTGGATCGGGGTAGTTGTAGTCTTGAGGTACTGAGGTGTTTGTGGGCAGTGGTGGGAAGAAGTTTGCCGCTAGCGCTTGGCTTTTTTCCTTGTTGGTTTTGACATCTGTTGTGGTGCCGTCTGGTCATTTGATGGTCAGGGTTGGGATTTAGGAGGAATTCCCATGGGATGCGCCTGCATTTAGATATTTGTTAGCAATCCAGATTTCGTCACCTTGTATATGCTCGAGCCAGTGTTTCCAGTGCTCGTGCTTCGTTTTGTTGATCTCCTCGGTGTAGTGGTTGTGGAGATGTTTGCTTTCCTTGTGGGAGGGGTGGTCCGGAAGAGTGCAGGTTTTGTATAGAGGTGGGCTGCTTTTGTGGCTTCCTTTCTCATGTTGGTGAAGTCACGGTCCCACCATCAGTTGGAGTGAGGACATGGTCTTGAGTTGGGTACGTGGGTTTCAATAGTTTCTTGGATAGCCATTGTGAGGAGTTTGGCCATTCGTTGAAACTCTTCTTTGGATACAATTGGAGAGTGTGTGGGTACATGGTTGATCTTGGCTTTGAGGGCCTTTCCAAATCCCTTCCAGTCAACATCTTTGAAGTTTTTTGTGGGGGTTTTTGTCGTGGGGGGATTTCTAGGTCTAGGACTGTTGGAATGGGGACATGGTCAGTGTGTGGTCCTTGATGGGAGGAGTCAGTGTAGCAGTGAATGAGTGAATTGGCCATGTTTTTAGTGCAGAAAACGTTGTCTGGGTAGGTCCAGTTTTTTGTGGCGAATGCTTGTAGTATTGGGATGTTTTTGGGCAGCATAACTGCCACTTCATGTTCAACGATGAGGTGTATGAGGGGTTCGGCCACGTTGAGATAGGTGTTCATTAGTAGCTGGGAGTTTCATTCGTCTTCCCAGAGTGGGTGGTGTCTGTTGAAGTCTCTTAGCCAGATCATGTGGTTGTCGTGGCTTGGGAGTACTCGCTTGATGTTATCGTTGAGGAATTTGTCTAGCTTTATGATGGTGCCATTGTTGTTGCACACATTGTAGATGTTGAAGAGGGTGCAAGTGCTGAATGGACTGGATAGTTGGATAACGACAACATCAGGGGATGGGAACGGGATTTGAATCCAGGAGTTGGTGCTGAATGTTGTGGAGATGAGGGTGGTTGTGCTTTCGGATGTATATTTGGTGGATGGGTAGACCATGTGGTAGTGTCGGTTGGAGTATGTATTGTCATATGGATTGATGTGGGGTTCCTGTAATGCAATAATGTCCCAGTTCTCTTGTTTGACATAGTTCATTGTTGATAGTTGTGCCATTTTCGAGGCGTTTAGGTTTCGTTGCCAGATCCTCAGCTGAATTGTTTGTGGCAGTATGTTGTTCATTGGGAGGGTCAGGTGGGGGGAGTGCTACCATTTGCGTCTGATCGGCAGGGGAGTGGTGATTGGTGAGGAGGAGGGGGGAGAGATGGGGAGTAGGGGCAGGTGGGGGGCTGGATGGGCTGAGAGAAGGGGATGCTGTTCGGGTAGAAGGTGGAGTTTGCTACAAAGGGATGGTGTTGTTGGCCATATGTGTAGTTCGCTTCATGGCATCCACGTCCACGGCTGCGTGGGCCTCGTAGAGTATCTAGGGTGGTTTGCCTCATGGTTGGCGGATGGGCAGGTTGGGTGTTGTTTGAGTTGGGTGTGGGGGCGGGTGCAGGTGCAGGTGTGGGTGCCATATGACAAGGGAGGGGGGGTGGTTTGGGCGGTAGCATGACGTACATCCATTTGTCTGATGTGGGGAAGTATGGCATGGAGTTCTCAGGATATTTGACGTCTAGTTCCGCGCATTTGTTCAGGTAGGTTGGACATCGCAAGTCATTGCTGCTGTAGCCGTTGACTTTGCAGTTGGTGCATTGGCATGTATTACCTGTGTATTCATCAGTACAGTGGGGCTGTGCGCATTTGGTGCATGTGTCGTTGGGGGTTTTGCAGTTTTTGGCTATGTGACCTCAGCCCTGGCATCGTGCGTATCTGATGGATTCATGTTTGTTTTTCTTGGGGTGGAGCTTTTCCTTGCTAACGTAGAGGCCTTTCCTAATGAGTGTGTTAGTGGTTTCTGGGTTGGTGAATGTTAGTGTTGCATGCGCAACGCGTTGTCCTTCTGCCCTCCTGACTTTGTTTTTTACCCATTTCACATACTTGATGGTGTTTTCATTGAGGTTGTTCTCTAGTTCTACTGTTTGAAGCCATTCTGGTTCCTCAAGTTGGGATGAGATGGGTAAGAATGGGACTAGAATAGGATAGAGTCGTTGTTTGATATTGGCAGGTACAGTTAGGGAGGTGAGGAAGCGTTCCCGTATTTCATCTTGTTGGATTCATTTGGTTGACTGGGAGCTGTTGAACTCTACTATTAGTCCCCCATTTCAAAGCTTGGTGATAGCTTTGATAAGGGCCGGGGGGAAGTCTTCTTCTTTCAGGTCAGCGATCACATTTAACAGTTCCTCAGTGATTAATAAGGTGGTTGTTTGGTCATCATGTAGGGAATGGCCCTCCTGGGGGTTGAGGAGGATTTGGCAGTCCTTTATGGCAGCCTTGGCAGCAGCCGTGCTGCTAGGCAGAGGTGTGAGAGGGGGGTTTCCATTTGTGAGGGCATCTCTATATGACCTTTGGAAGGGTAGGGATTGTACAATGCTGTTATTGTATACAATGTGCCGCTCTAATATTTCCATGCCGGAGGCGAGTGTGGAGGCAGAGGTCTGGAGGGAGCCGATGTGTGGGGTTAGGGCAATGATGACTTGGGAGGCAATCTTTTGCGCTATCTTGTCGGTGGCGTGAGATATGATTTCTTTGGTTATCTGGATGGAGATTTCTTTCTCAAGGAGGAAGGCGATGGCCCTGATTGCCTCAACAGTTTGCAGAGGGACTTTATCCATCTGTGAGACGTGGAGTAGCATGTTCAACAGTTGGTTTAGGGTGAAGGCCTCGCCTACTAGACAGAGCAAAGTT
This sequence comes from Hortiboletus flavorubellus, assembly GCA_038093115.1. Taxonomy (NCBI): domain Eukaryota; kingdom Fungi; phylum Basidiomycota; class Agaricomycetes; order Boletales; family Boletaceae; genus Hortiboletus; species Hortiboletus flavorubellus. The sequence continues at coordinate 4,893 of JBBPRR010000614.1, read as the reverse complement.
TTTTGCAGGAAGGTAGATTCACTTCTAGCATCTTGGACTGTATATTTTAACTGGGTTCTGATCTCGTCTGAGCTAAGCCTTGGTTAGAGCATCTAGTTACTTTTGGGCCTAGCATGCTGGGATTGGCCATGGGAATCGGGGTCAGGGGTGGGGTTCCTGGTCCCAGGGTAGTTCTTCCACTGCCTAGCACCATTGCATGGTGTAGATGGTAGGGTTTGTGTTGGTATTGAGGTCTTGGTGGCTTGGGGGCTAAAGATCTTGAGTTTATGAGGAGGCTAAAGCTTTTTGTTGCCGAAAGATTTTTGGAGTCCTAGTGGGGGGTGCCATGTGGTGCAGGACAGAGAAGCTACTGATTTAACCTTGCCTTGGTGTTTACTATTCAAGTCAACATTACCAAATTTCTAAACAAATATTCAGCAAACATACTATTCTGAAAGCACACCAGTACTTGAAGAACTATTACTTTGTTTCCTTCCTAAATGTCCTTCAATGTGGCCAGCTTTCACTTTAATAATGTAGGAATGTCACAATTTCTGAGGTGGCTGTAGATAACCAGCAGCACCTAGGTCAAGTGAGAATTAAACTTTAGATATTGGTGTCAAATAAAAGTTGCCCATGATGAGACAGTGCTATGTTTTATGACCAGAGGATGTTTGAAGGAGATGAAAATGTAAGATACTACTTTCATTATGACAACTGGTCTGAACTCATGCCCCTAGTGGAGTTCGCATACAACAACACCCTGAGTGCTACCACTGGAATCTCACCATTCTTCGCCAACAAGGGTCACCACCCCAACATTACCGTTCACCTCAAGCATGACCTTACATCTGATAGAGCTCATGAATACTCCATTGACCTCGATTCCCTCCATGCATTCCTCCATGAGGAGATGGCTGCTGCACAAAAGCAATACCAAGGACCTGCGGATGCCAAGCAAACTGTGGCATTAGACTTCAAAGTCAGTGACCGGATGTCCAACTCCAATCTCTTCGTCTCTGACCTCACCTTCTTCTTCTTCCTTCTCAGCAACTCACCCTCAATGCACCTCTTCCTCTTGGCCCCATCCTCTGTCTTCTCCACTTCACCTTGCTTGCACTTCACCTTGGCCTCAATGTACCCCATGCATGACTTGGACTTGCCGGGTCCAAGTTCGCACTTGAGCCCCCAGTCCTTGCACCGCTTGCACTCCGGCAAGAGCTGCTGAACTTTGCCTTTCCCCTTTTCAGAGCTTTGCTCTGCTTGGACCTTCTTCACCTAGTCCTCATTAGAGCACGACTACTGGCAAGCAACAAACACTTACTCTCCTTTTGGCCACTTCCTTGACCTCCTTCCAGTGAGCCTCCTCTGTGGCCTTTCATCCCTCCTTTGCCTTGTGCTCTTCCTCCACCTTGTACGCTGCCTCTGCCTTGCATGCCACCTTTGCCTTGCATGCCACCTCCACCTTGTGCACCTCCTTCTCCACCTTGACTCGTTGCTGCCGCTCGGTGAACTTGGCCTTGCAAACCTTGTCATCAATGTCCATGCACTCCCACAGGCGCTCGTCAGATCATTGCATAACGTGATAAAGACCAGACATGATGGTGATGGGTGATAAGATTAGGCCAGTGCAACCACAGACTTTATATGGTACCAAAAAGTGATCAACAAACTTTCAGACTCCAATTTCCTAACTTTGCATTGTCTCTTGCTAAAGGTCTTCAGGGGTTCAGGCCTAGAAGGGGGATACTATCATATCCCATATTTCGCCCAAAGTTCAACTCTGACCCTCCAGGCCTATCATCAAGAACTCTGCTGCGTTCTCGCACAGGACTTATCTCCGGACTCCAGACTTGTACTTAGTATTCTCTTTTCATCTATCTCTTGTTCTCTTATTTAGTACTAGCTTCATTTGTTACTTATCTCCGTACCTGTGTCTCGCTTAAAGCACAGCTTCGGGATACTTACTACCAACTCCCATTCACTTACCAATCCCTTACAACTCCATTTACTAATCATTCTCGAACTCAGTATATAAGCCTCCAATTTCACTCCTATATTCCTTAGTTTGAATATTACCTAGAATAACTGTCCTGACTTCTGCTTGAGTCTCAATGAGTCTCCTCTGACACCTCTGCTCAACTTGACGTCTTTACGTCTTAAGTCCTACCTCCAATCTTCAAACTGGGGAATATTATTTTGTAAGCTTCATCTAGTGAAAGCATTGATGTATATTAAGAGGATGGTAATTCATAAACACTACATATAAATTCTTCAATAGATTAGGAAAGTAAACATAGGAGTAATTGGATTACAAATTTCATTAATAAATTGCTGAGTGAGCTAGGAAAATTAATTTCATTGTCTAAAGTTAAGGTAGATCATTAAATAATTCAATATCAACAAGTGTTATGATTTTCAGACATAAATCACTTGTCTTTTAGGCTACAGATGGGATGATGAACTTGGTGCCCATACATAACCATGATTTTACCTTTAATGCACATTCAAATGTTTTCTTGAATATAGATTGTAATGCAATACCCAATGAGTTTTAACAGACATACGGTATACAAACTTATATAAAATTATACTACAAAGTCTAGGGATATCATTACATTGTGGAGCTTTTGCTAATGTAGCTACAAGAAATATAGGTGGCATTTCCTTTCTCCATTGGATTGTACTTTATGTTGAGTCAATCAAACCATCACTATGCATGGCAGGAAACTAGCCCCTAAGTCATATATGATGACATATGTCATCTTAATTTGATAAGTCATTGGTGATGGCATCATTGTATTTGGACATGTTGTAATTTTTGTAATGACATCAGTTTCTAGAACAATGTGACTTCAATGAGATGTGAAGTAGTATTTGCTTCTCCCTGACATTCTTGCTTACTTTCTCTTATCCATTTAGCTCTATGCCAATAGGCTCTCATCTTGGCCAATACTGCTGAGAATTGCAACCAGATAGTGTAGTTTGATTGGTGTTGGCCTAGTAATGGGTATTGTCTATACAATTAAATACTTTACCAAATACAAACATCAATGCCTGTTTTCCAACATTAGTCCAGGGAGTTGTGTTGAAGCCTAGTGTCATGTAATAGTTTACTTTATGGTGATCTCCCATAGAGGACAGGCACAATGGGATTGAGGTCTAGTTTGACAGCAGAAGATTTTTTTTCCATCTTCCTATATTTCTCTTATTTCATTCTTTCTGGTTCCAGGCACATCATAGCTCCAATGCTGCAATGAAGCCTAACTATATTTTTACCACCAAGCAAAAACCAATTCAAAAGTAACATGTTAACACACTTGTATCATTGACCTTTATATAACATTGTGATATGCATCAGGAATGTGAGTTCATTCATGATGAATCCACAGATGGTGGACATTCTAGTGAGTTATTTTACAACCATTGTCATGTCCAACTCTAACAGCCATCTCAGCAGCATTATACAACCTATGCACCTCAGAAGGTGATTCAATCATTGGATTTATCATGACTATGACTCCTATCACACTGTCATCAAAACTCCTATCCCTTGTTTCAGATACATTGCTGGTCTCACACTTCATTTCACAGAGTAGTTATCATACTGGAGATCTCACTCAAGAATGTCTAGCAATCCTCAAGGATTTAAAGAGGTATTTCCAGGTTTCCTATTCCATCCTTGTTCATTTTGTGGTTTGGTTCTCCTCCAAAAACATTATAGATATACTAGAAATTGATAGATGATGGTGTTTTGAATATCTCTCATGATGGTGTCTTTAAATGGTCCAAGTTTATTATCAAGCCTTTCAAAATGGATGTCATAGAATCTGCAGCTTTCAAGCCACTTATCACCATCATGTAAAGATTTTTGAAATACCCAACTGTCAATTTAAATATTTTGTAAATTTTTATGAGTAAATTTCTCAAATTGTGGCAACACCTCCTGTCCAGTTGTATACAGTATGTCAAATGTTTTAGTCCTGAGAAAACTCATTGGTTTAACATTGCCATTCCTTTCAAGTTTAAGAAGGTCAAACATTCTGGTACAATGCAAAATATACATTATAAATATTTTATTAAATCAGGCCAAACCTCTACTGCATCAGAATGAACAGAAAATAATATGAATATGGAGTCTGCATAACATCATGCATAAGGACCTGCTTTACCACTTTTCCTTGGGGATCATGGTCAAGAATACAGACATAAGAATTTAATACCACAGTCATGCACTTCTTACCATCTTGGAGCTCATTGACTTTATTATAATATGTGATTAAGCTGCATTGTGTGGTAGTCTTTAGTCTGAACTGTAATTATCTAGGCAATTGATGATATCATCTTTCTCTTTTACTTGATTGAAAGCAGGATGAAAGTAGAGCTTGGGTGAGATCCCATCATTGACCATGTCATTGGCAATGGGGAAATTTAATACAAATTCAAAATTAGCAAACAATGTTTCATTAAAACGCCTCCTCTTGCTAGGTTTGGTGCCAATATGATAGTCAGGTATGACACCTAGGTATATGAAGCATGGAATGAGGATGGAATTATTATCACAATCAAGAACTTCTATCAAGATAATGACCACAAGCTGAAGGGGAAGATTCTCAAGATAATCTTTCAAAACATTTAGAACAAATTTGGAAAGGAGGTAAAAGCAGTGGAGAGATATTTCGTTAGAGTTTGGACTACAAAGATGTCCACCCCTTTCACAAGATTAATAAAATACTCAACCTGGAAGAGGATGGAAACTGGGTCAACAACCATTGAAAGATATCACTCACCTAGCATCAGTCACATATCATCTGAAGCTGTGCAATGCATACCTTGTTAAAGTGATAAAGTCCTATGTAAGATATATGCTTATACTATTTTCTGGAATGTTTGGATTGCTCTTATAAATATGAC
>JBBPRR010000613.1:0-19370 GCA_038093115.1 Hortiboletus flavorubellus | reverse complement strand
TACTAAGAACACATCCCAGAGTATGACTTTCAATCCCAATGATGTACTGTTCCATTAGAGGATACGGTGACTGTTGAGGAACTCCCTGCCATCCTGACTTTGGTCTTCTCCGGAAACCACACAGTTTGGGGGGGTTGAAACGGCATCATGATTGCGTAGTCACAGCAACTTGGGCACTGTCCTGAATCGTCACACTGTTTCCATTAGTTCCAAAATCCCGGACCAGTACTGGCCTAAGTGCAAACGAAGATGGAGTCAGAGCAACAAGGCAACCCCCAGTAGCAAAGTGAATAACAATTCAAGCAAACCGCTTTGCAAGAGCGAACCATCGTATCATGTACTATCTCATTTTTTTCTTTCTGAAGATCCGTGATAAGGGTACTAATCACTCTTGGAATGTCCTATTAGTAATTCCAAAGCAAACACAAACCAGTGAGCATTCAGATGTTGTAAGGACTCAGAACGGGGAATGTAACTACTACTTGCTAGGTCAGTGGCAACGTCACGGTCAAAGGGAAGGGGTTAAGTACGGGTGTTGGAGACATGTAAATATATAATAATAGCGAGATGATCTAGGCGGAAAATGTAATAAATTACGAAAAATCTATGACCTCACGTGATGCAACCTATTCCTGTTCGCTCTCCTTGGTCTCGGATCTGAGGGTATACCACATGTCATCCGCTGATGAGTCCACTCGCCGGACAAGTTTGTCTCCTTCCGTCTGCCCTGTAATGCGGATCAATTATGAGTTTACTCCTTGGGTAACGAACGGTATTTACCTGTCTCGACATCAGTTGATAGAGAATACCAGTAGTCGGACATCTCGGCCTTTTGCCGCACCGAGAGATCGCGTTCCGTTGCTGTCGTCATTCAATCGTGAGTTCTAAGTTCCTATCAATCGATGTTGCTTACGTGGAGAGGGTTCAGTTTCCGTATGCCACATGTCGTCCACTGGCGCATCTACTCGCCGGGAGAGATCACTATTGCGTCCCACAGGCGCTTCCTCCTCTTGTGCTGCAATGCAACTTTCATATTAATCACGAGTCCGTTCCCGTAACGAGCAAAGTCACTCACTCGCAGCCACTATATACCGCGAGTCATCCGCAACGCGCCTCGAGAGGCTGTCTGTCCCTACAATCCATCGTCATCAAGAGGTACTTGTTATCTTCAGCTATGGCTAACATACCAGTGTCAACTATATCAGCACGCGTTCTTTCCGGACTGATGGCTGCATTCCACCTTGAGCACCGATGACAGGAGCTCGAATAGCCATTCTACTCACCAGCACCATGCGCCACAGCCGTCCATGCCAAAAGGACAAAGGATGCGACGAAGAGAAAGTTTGAAAAGGTAGGACCCAAGGGGAACTGCATGACTACAGCTTGTGATGCGGGAAGAAACACAAATGAGGCTTTCGCAAGCGTCGGAGTAATGGATGGCCCAGGGCCGTATGCTGCCTCGCGTTTAAATGCGTGGATCCACGCACACGTTCGATGGTGGTGCTGTTAATTCTGCTCCGGGCCGATTTGGACGGTGGGTCGACCCCTACCGCCATGTCAGGCCGCCTTCAGGCGCAGCCTGGCGTCGGGCACGCAGCATTCAGATTATGACTGAGGTTGACTTCAAGTTTACGTTATAGTAAGGGCCACTGCCAGCAGGACAAGGGCATTTGATCGAAATGGAATATTTTTCCCACGTGGGCGCCCAGCGACAGCCGCATCATCTCAGATTAGTTCGAGACGCTCGAACTGGTGTGGAGGGATCAACATAAAAATTGATAAAATATTAGGGTTAATAATAAATGTAGGGGTCCCGCATCCCCTGGGTGGAGATGATCATGAAGAGTAATCCTTTGTTGTCCCTTCCGTGTCCACATTGATAGTACACCACACAGTGCATCACTTTGCGCTCAATTTCAGGTAATGTCAGAAGGTGTTTCGAACGGGTCGCATCATCGTGTGATGGTGGCTTCGAGATGAGATGTCGCCGTCGATGGTCACTCGGGGAAAAACGGACATTAGGACAATGCGGCATTTAAATATTCGGGGACCCGGAGAACGACTGACTCGGACAGTCGAGACGGCGTCACACAGTGGGGAATGATTAATGAAGGTCGAAGAGACGGGGTCTGAGCCAAGAATACGTTCACTAGGTACGGGTGTGCACTGGTACACGATCATTGACCGCTCTTGGCCTCAGCGCATTTGCCTGCCCCTCGAAACTGCGGAAATCCCAGTTCGTAGACTTGGTGCAATGAACGGCCAGTGCCCCATGTGTAATGCTGTGCACATGATCCGAGACTTCGTCGTTCGAACGTGCGTCAGTTCGAATAAGCATGATTAGGACAGTGACTTCAGTCAGACCCCTTGTATCGTCCACCAGCGGTGTACAAGGTTGTGGTACCCAACTCCTTTATCAGCGTGTAGGTTTCTGCTCGCTCTGAACCACCCAGAATCCTGCAACGTCGTTTTAGAAACCGCGTTTACGCTCATCAACACGCGGATGACGTACCTTGCCGTCGCGGCGACTGCATGAGCCGGAACTCCATAATGCAAGGCTCCGACGCGCAAGCCAGACCAACCTCCAGGGTCTGAATAGAGCCCGCATTGCATCCGAAAGAAGATGACTGCACGGAACGCGTTCCATCCAGGTCGATGTTGCCAAGAAATTCTTTCCGCGGAGGCAATGCCGTTGGAAGTGGGGCGAGTACTGCCTTGCTTCCCGTGTCTTCTAAACGCCACAACCCGAGGTAGAGATTCTCCCCAATATGTCCATAGCCTCGTGCGGTGTGCCCCTTGCCGTTTCCACCCGAACGGGAAAAAAACTCCAATTTGACAGCACAGTGTTCGAGACCGTAATCGCGAACGCGGTGCTGTAGGATGATAGAACGCTGTGGGATATGGGCGGGCACGATGAGCAGATGACTTTGGCACGATGGATATGCATACCTCCGAGTCCAACCGCACAACTGAGCCATTACCGAGTGCGTGATGAACATACGGACCCTCTGTCGCTCCAATGAAATCGGGGTAATGGATGGACGAAAGCGGCCATGATGGTGAAGACTCGTTCCGTACTAGCTTTTCCAGCCCATTGTAAGGGCTACCAAGGGTAGCTTCCAGATAACTGGCATGTGGTTCCTGCGAGTACAGATGGATGACCAGGAGATTCCGAATAGTAACTGCGATGGATAGGGCGGCGAATGCAGTCAACCAAAATGAGGGGTCAAGGAAGAAGTTGCACTTGGATGTCAGGACACGAATTTCTCTGCTCTCTGGCGAGGCCAGTAATGTCTCCTCGTCCGGAGCAGGTACAGGGTAGTAGGAGTGTGTCCCAGACTTTCGGGAGGCAAGAAACGGAATTGGGGTTGAAAAGGGCATCGGGATTCTCTTGCGACTTGATATTTGCTAGAATCAGGAAGAATTCGCAGGGAGAAGTTCTAAGAGGGGAGTGCAATCATATATCTATTGCTCGCCGAATAGAGATCACAGCTAAATCCATCGCCAAGTGTCGGTGTTTGAGCTGTGTTTGAGTGAAGTAACGGGATTCGCGCACCGGTCTGAGGGTCCAGATCACTGCCCTCGGTCGCATCTGTCGCATGAGTCAGATATCGCCATATCCAAATCAAGCCTCACACACCACAGCAGGACGAATAAATTACATCTCGCCGACTTTTCATATCCTCTACATGGAGTCACCAAGAAAACCCGCATCGGCATCCTGGGAGCTTGCTCTCTGGTCGACTATTGCGATTCTGCTTGCCGTATGGAGTGCAATTATCGTGAGAAAGCCTCCTGGAGGCACAGTAGACGCCGATGGAGACCGTACGCCTGGCACGTATTACAGTCAGTCTACAAACTCTCGCGGCTCAAAAAACGAACTCACCATGTCGATCGCGCACAGGCTGGGTAGGAGATGACTACCCTGCATACTACCCGATGGAAATCCGGGATGCTATCATGTTTCCAGAGGATACCGTGCACTACCCCATCAACGGGGATGATGCGCTACAACAATGGGAGACGCAGTTCCCGACGGTCGGAAAGGGCTGGGTATGTCTTGGCCCGGAACGACGTCCCTTTGCTTTGACAATGTACCACGAACTTCATTGCCTTGGACGTCTTCGAGTTGCTCTCGAGGATAGTGCCAATCGGACATACGAGGCGCAGGCCGAACATGTGCAGCATTGCTTGAATTACTTGCGAATGATGACACTTTGTCGGGCGGACGTAACCCTGGAACCCGTCATAGACGCCAGTCTAGCTGTCGATCTAACGCAGCCACACTTGTGTAGGGATTGGGTCCAGGTCTACGAGGAGGCGTCAAGAGCAGCGAGGCAGTGTAGGAAGCATAGAGCATAGCTCCGAGTACGGCTTTACCAAGCCTGAGCGTTTCGATATAATTGAAAAGGACTTCAATAGTGCCCAGCTAAGTCAAAATCGCTCGCAAGCGACGTGCAGACCCCTTCGGCTCTCGAAAGGGCCAGAAAGTCACACGACCAAAGCCCTAGTTGATCTCAACCACACCTTGACTCCCATCCGGCGACCGAGCTTCTAGAGTCTAGACGTCCCACGAACTGGACTCCTCATAAATAACGAACAGGGGCACCTGCCGTGATGTTGAAAGATGTACCTCCCAACAAACATGTGCAGCCATCCATTCCGAGTTGGGCGCGATGGAGTCTCCTCCTAAATGCAGTTGCCGTTGCAGCCCTCCTACAGGTTGCAATTCGCTCGGTGGTACTGTCCAGGCTCCCGACCCGCCCATCATCGCTACCTCAGCCTGCATTCCACGAGTGCCGTGCACCACTTCCGTCATTTCTGGCAACGAAGCCTCCTGGAACAGGGTCACCACTGCAGAAAGCATTCGGCCGGCTGGATTCTGTCCTACAGTGTTACTTCGACCAAGGAGGAATCGACAGTCTCAGTGTGGCCGTCGTCGGGTCCGAGGGCTCGCTCTACGAGGGTTTTTGGGGGAAGCGCCGAGCCAACGAATCGGACGTCGGGCAAGGCACCACAGTTGATAGGCATTCCATCTATAGACTTGCGTCCATCTCAAAATTATTTACTGCGCTCGAGACCCTCATTCTTCGTGATCGTGGAGTGCTCACACTGTAATGGGACCAGTCTCGCAATTTGAAGGAAAACTCCTGACCTTTCTTCACAGGGACGATCCCATTTCATCTGTGTGTCCCGAGTTGCGGTATAACAAATACTACGCACCGATCACGTTTCGTGCGCTGATGAGCCACATGTCGGGTATCGGCACAGACTTGCCTCCGGGGAACGCACGGGGACACTGGCCAAGGTCAACGTTCGGAGGGGGGCCTCCAGAGTACAACGGTCTCAAATTTCCTTCTCACCAAGAAGTTTTTGATGGCATAGCGCAGAGCCGTCCTGTAGTGGCTCCATACACCTATCCTGTGTATTCAAATACCGGCTACTCACTACTGGGAATCGCGAACGTGGCCGCAAATATCGCTGCCAGCGGTCCGTCTGGACCATCGACGCACGCCGAGTTGGTGCAGAAAGATATCTTTGGGCCATTGGGATTCAATGGAACCTCATTCTTGGTGACGGAAGAAAATATTCACAATGTCGTCGTGCCTTCACTGAACCCTTGGGAGATCGTACGTGTTTTGGGACCTACCTCTTCCTTGATGTTGAGTCACCTTCAGGACCAAGATTTCATGGATGCTACAAACCCAGCTGGCGGACAGATGAGCTCACTTTCTGATCTCACCAAGCTTATGCAAGTGTTGATAAATCCTCGACGACCAGAGAGTATCCTGTCGCCGTTCACAGTCCGTGAATGGATGCGTCCTGCCCACACCTGGTTCGACGATTATTCCGACGTCGGAGCGTTGTGGGAGATCTACACTTCGCCAGACTCTTATGGCAGAAAACAAAAATTGTATCAAAAGCGTGAGTAAAACTTGCCCCGACAACGCTCGCTCTTTGGTTGACCCACTGCAGTAGGAGAACTTCCTGGTTACCATACAGCCTTCACCCTTAACCCTGTTAACTCGTACGGCATCGTCGTGCTTCAGTCGGGACCGACATCGAAGTCGATTGAACTCACGAAGCTCATTACGAGCCACGTACAATCTGCATTCGACCGTGTGTTGGAGGATGTCACGCGCGACAACCTGGTCGGCACATGGCGTTCGATAGATGGGTTGGCATCACTCGCAGTGGACATCGACCACGGGTCGTTGTATGTAAACGAATACACTATCAACGGCACGGACGTACTGCAGGTCATGCAAGACGACCAGCCGCGGGCGTTGACGCGTCTGCCACTCTGGGCGACGGACGATGACCAATACCGGCAAGTGTTCCAATTTCATAGCCACCAGTTGGCCTATGGGTTGATCACCTCATTTTATTAGACTCGTCGTTCCCACATCGAACGAGGGCTGTTTTTACTCGTGGGCCATGCTGGATGCATATGGATACATTGACGGTGTCTCGACCAACGTGATCATCTCCGATACGGGTAGTCTCGGCGAACGAGTTCTCTTTCTGCCTGCTATCAACACAAAGTTACGGAGGTAGATGCCACCTGATATTTGGTGATACAGAGGCCTATTTAAATATTGAGGAATCCTTTGCAATAAAATTGCGCAGAATCAGACATTCACCCAGACCTGGCACTCAGACCATCAAATCACAAGTACAAAGTCTGTAACCTAATCTTCGGATCGTCTCCATTCCTGGACCAACCGACTGCAGACCTAGATATAGTGATCCCGTTCCAACTGTCTGCACTCATCCTCGGAAACTTTTCGCTGCGTTGGAAAACAAGTGCCTTGTTTGTCTCCCTCTTTTCCCACTTGGAGTAGGTCCACCTCGGCTCCGCAGTCGACCGCGATTCTTGAACTGGTCTGCGCAACAGAATGGCGCAGAGATGTTTTGGAGTATCCATCATTTCCGGGTCAACGATGTTCAGAATACCGAGCGCGAATTGAGGAGATTGTACCATCCCCTCATTCTCTCCATCCCAGTCAGATGTCATGCCTTGGACCACCACGGGTTCGTCAGACACAGGACACGAGATACGGATGTCCGAGGGTTGGTAGAAAGTGCTCAGATCTTGGTTGTAATTAACGCGTGCAGGGACGACCAGCATCTTCATCGGCAATCCTAGGTTGGTCAAGGTAACCAGCTCTCCCTCCCGAGGGTTCATCGACATGAAGTCGTTCTTTCCGATGTCAACCCTAGCTAGATAGCACTCTGGGGAAGAAGGGATCATTCGCGAAGGATGGATCTCCCACAGAATAGGCTTGCCCCCCCATATAAACCAGTCACGGGAGTATCCAATTTCGAGAATGGCTGAAAACAGCCTGAAGAAGGCGCGCTGCGCACCCTCGCCATAGGCAATCGATATACTCACGCCGAATATTCCCATCATGCAGTATGCTTTGTCCTCAGGTCTTGTAGTAACTCTCCGAGAGACCCACTTCATGCGTTCGGGTAATGATGGGCCATGAATTCCGGGTCTGAAATGACAAATAGTAGCCATATCCAATCCCGTTGCCATGAATATGGCGTGATGAAGAAGATGAAATTGGTGAGAGTAACTTGAGTCGGGGTTGATCTGACCCCTGTCTTTCAGCCACTCCTCGTCGAAATACTCAATCTTGTCATTCAGAAAGTTTGTGAGTGGGCACCAATCCTTGTTGTAGAATTTGAGCCGATGCGGTGCAAGGATTTCCTGCAGGATCCATCCTCGTGTGAACCACCGGTCAGAGGGACAGTCGAGGAGGTCAGTGGTTTCTGCAAGATACGCAATGCAAACGTCCGAATTCCGATACCAGGCGAACATGGAACGAATGGATTCGTCCAGTTCCGCGCTGCTGGACTTGTCGATGCAGACCGTATCCGCCCAGGCGAACTCGACCCCGAAGACCCAGTACGCAATGTCGCAAAACCGCTGTAGTTTCCTGTACCCTCGCAGCGTCTTCTTCCCCTTCCTATCGCTTTCGCGTTGCCCCTTGAAGGTTTTATAGCCGGGCTCTTCTTCTTGCCACGTATGTGATAGGACTGCGAACCTCGCTACCCTTTGGAGCCATTTAGAAATAGCTCGATCCTGCAATTCCTTCCCGGGATAGTAACTTTGCGCAGTATCAGCGACAGTAGCCCTGTGTATCGCCATATCGCCGTCGTCTTCGACGCGCGTCTTGATCAGGTATGACGCTACTTCGCTTCTTTCCATGAGCTCCATTTCTGGAAGCTTTATTACTCGTATGGGCATGTTGTGGAAGACATGAGATTGGAGTTTCGACTGAAGGACTTCTTGGGTCAGACGCCCACCGTTCCTGCAGAGTTTTGTCAACAAGGCGATCGACTGGTACGTGCTGCTTACTTATGATGGGGTTTAGTAGGCGCTGAGTCGCGAGGGGACGCCTGTCTGTGTGAGATCCCGGTCGGATTAGACCTTGCATCCGACTAATAGGATGCCTACCTTTCCAGCAGCTCTCTGAGATCCTCGGGGCTCCAGTTCTTGAATCGCTCAAGACGGAGAGTGGCGGGGGATCTAGTAAAAGTATCACACCGGAATTTCAGCAAACCGCAAAGACAGAATGGTCCATAACACCCACTGCGCCGGATCGACGAGATCCCCCCTCCCTTGAATGTTGATTGATCTGTATGACTCCTGGTAGGGAGAGTAGAGAGTCGGGTTGGGAGGCAACATTCCTTCTCACTTGACTTCTCCCTAGCAGCCCTCGTGTGAGCGTTTTGAAGTTCCTGTGATGTTTCAAGTGTCGGACTCCAGCGGTATCAGCAGTATAGCCATTCGTGCATAGCTCATAGCATCGCCCTCCGGGCACTCGGACCCGAGGTTGGAGTCCCCGACTCCCAAGTAGGGGAGGGTTTTTATCGCATCAACTTGTCCAGTGTCTTGATCAGTTTCATGTGGTAACTACATGAAAATAGTTTCCGGGAATCGGGGACTTGATGCATGCGCGCCACTACGATAAGTTGAATAAGAAAATGATAGATGACAAGATCATCGATGCCGAACACGGCCCCGGCGGAACCCTACGCTGTGGTTATGGTTAGGTCTCAACTTGAAGCTGGTCATCGACCACGGCCGCATCTTGCACCAGTTGCGTGCGGAATTGGCATGTCAAATGCCCCTCTTCGCCAGTCCATCAGGAATTAACCTGCCCCAGCACCAGGCGGCCTGACATCCCACACCCGTCCATCGCTCACCCACTCGCACACCCGCACCGCTGACCCATCCCACCAACAGGTCCTCCTTGGCGTCGCGAGAGACTACCCCCCTGCCAGGAGTCAATTCCATCGTCAAATAACGCATCGGATCCGAGCTGCTCGCCGTCCGGAAAGGCGTCTGCACGTTACGTCGTTTCCATGCCCTCCTCGTGCACGAACGGTCATGGTCTCAGCCGCATCGAAAATGCGCATCGCTCTTCCGGAGGCGCCAATCTCGTTGTCCGGTCGTCTGTATGCTATACTCGTTGCACGAATTTATCAGCGATCGTCTCGGGCATGTGCTTTTCCGGATATCCGAGTCTGTTCTCGTTGCAAAGCCACGAGGGTTACGCACGACAGAGGCTACACTGCATGCAGCACTCCAGCTCGTCATTGGAGGAATGTCAAGACATGATGCAGTGTCTCATGTGGTCTCAACTTCGAGTTCACTTGACAACAATGTTCTGGGTCACAAACCAAACGATGTTGAGAAACATTGTACCAAGTTTGTTCAACGTCAAGGGTGATGTTGCCGCTGCTTGGTAAATGTCGGATGATGGTTAAAGAGACATGAAAAGCACAGATGCGGCCGACGTACCAAGCTGCACGCTGATCGGCTCGAATTGTGCAGGGTCATTCACGAGTGCGTCCGCGAGAGGCTGTATAGCTGCTTCATCAGACAGATCACAAAACGGAACTTGGCGTGTGGGAGCAGCAGCAGGAACGAGGCTCGTGGCTCCGAAGAGGTACTGACCAGATGAATGAGAGAAGATGCGCATTGCTATTCAGGTGTGGGTAAAAGTTGGTGTCCGAGGTCGAACTACTCTATTTTATAGAGATCTCGCGATGGTGGTGATCATGGCTATCTCGCAGACACGAGAGATTACAAGATCAGTGATAATAATCCTAGATGTGGCAGGCATTCTCAGCAGATAAAGAGGGACGAGAAAGGGGGGGGGGATCATTTATTCAGAACGTGAGGAATACCCAAACCCAACGTGGTGAAAAAACGGAGACGGATTGGATGGTTGTCATAGAAGCATCAGATCACGGGAGCGATGAATGTACGAACCTAAAGCTCGTCTCTGAGGTGAGCAATCACGTTAAGGGATGATACTGACGAGGGGCTGGAGAGCAGTATACTATCGTTGCCGCTCCCAGAACCTGCGGTACCTTTGGATCATTGGATCTGACATCGCACTCTCGTATGGCCACCGGTTCTTGTCCCAGAGGGTTAGAATTCCGAGCGACAGGCGCGAGGAGCTGATATCGTATACACCGGCGGAGCCTCGCACAACCACGAAGTAATAAAATGCATAATCGGTGATAGCGTGACATTGATAGAGTAAAAAAAAGCTATACTATCACTAGGCACCAAGATGGATATAGAGAATGCGTTGATCGAAGGGTACATTCACAGATTTCATCGTCTTGTTCAGCGCTAGCGCTGCAAGGGTATGATCAAGACGGCCAGACTCATCCACCATATATTTATAGAAAGTCGACGTGATCTTGTTCGTCTCAGCATCGTCCACCGCCCACATCGTCCCAATCACAGAACGGAACCCAGCAAACTGCATCGCCGATGCGAGATGAATCGCCTCGTCCGGACTCTCTGCGTCCCCGACAGTCGTATGACACGCAGAAAGATACACAAACTCTGGATTCTTCAAGTTGCAACCGATGATGCGCTGGATCGTAAAGCGTCCATCGCCCATAGCGAATGCGGACTCGAAAGGCTTCTGCGGATTTGGAAGACCGTGACACGCAAGGTGCACCCAATCGTTCTTGCCAAGCTCTTCAACGACTCTGGAAATGCGGGATTCATCCCCATCTATGCGTGTGAATGTGGCAAGGCCGTTAACGAGCTGTCCAATGTTGTCCAGTTCCACGCCGACCGAATCCAGTTCTTTCTCGCCAAGAGCTTTGGCTTGGCCGATGGCGATGAAACGCTTCCCTTGAGTTCCAGGACTCGACGGATCGTGCCGTCTAGCACGAATGAGGGCAGTGAGCGTTGGGGTGTAGGACGAGATGTAGATATTGGCGAGGTTTCGTTGACCCTTCCTATAGGGACCAGCAGCATGGAGGGGAAGGACAGAGAACTCGGCGGTGGGACACCACCAGATGCGCGATTGAGATGGGTGGGTCGTTTGGAGGAAATCGACGATGGGCGAAACGATCTGATCCCAAAGTCTACGTAAGAAGGCTGCAAGGTCTCTCGACACATCAAGCCTTTTTGCGCGCACAGTCAAGGTATGAAGCTCCGTTGACATGTCTCGAGCACCTTCCTGTGTGATGTGCAGTGGAATGTGCACAGGATCTCGATCAAGGAAGATGATGAGTGCATCACAGCTATACTTGCTTGCGTTAACAATGATGACTGGTCCACCACTGGCCGCATGTTGGAGATCGGGAAAGAGTGGGGGAAGAAGGAATCGAGAGAGACCAGGTAGCTTGCGGACATTGGTTACAACCCTGTGCATGTCGAGGTTGAGGTGGCACAGGCGCTGATGCTGGTCTGGACCAGGTGAATTGAGGGCAGTGCGAATGAGCAAGGCGACCCGCATGTAATCGTCCGCCAGCTTCTTTCCTGCTGGACTACACATCACGAGGTCATCAAGCGGGGAATGGAGACGGGTAAGCTGTGTCCAAAAGACACCCCGGCCTTGCTCAAGGAACTCAACTGCGCGGGTAGGAGCAGATTTACGAAGACAGGCCGAGAACGCGTCCATTGCGAATGACGCCGTGAGCTTCTTGAGGATGGTGAGGTGTTGAGGCAATGATGGGAGAGTTGTTAGATGTTCAGTGAGTAACCGAAGAGCAGTTTCATATGCAAGAAGAATGCTGGGATGCTGGAAATGATGAGCCATACGAATCCATGCTCTAGTGGCAGAAAGATCGGCGGAAGAAACAATTTGAGACACATATGTGAGTTGGGCATAGAGATTGAACACCTCCTCTATATCCTTCAACTGCCTCAAATGTGTGAACCGATCATGAAGGAAGCGTGCAACGTTGTTCAACGTGTCGGCTCGAAGAGTGTGTCCTTGTGGATTAAGGTCAAGCGCTTCTCGGCCGAGGACAATGGCCTCGTCGAGGTCTTTGATTGTTCCCAGCTGCTTGTACCGATTGGAGAGATTAAGTGCAAGGTTATTCAAAGATGTCGACCGAAGTGGGTGCCCTTGTGGGCGAAGGTCGAGCGCTTCTCGATCGAGGTCAATCGCCTCGTCGAGATCCTCCATTCTCCTGAGCTGTTTATACCTAGTGAAGAGACGAATTGCAAGGTTGTTCAAAGACATTGACCGATCTGAGTGCCCTTGTGGGCAAAGATCGAGTGCTTCTCGATCGAGGACAATGGCCTCGTCGAGGTCCTTGATTGCTCCCAGCTGCTTGTACCGAGCGGAGAGACCAAGTGCAAGGCTGTTCAAAGACGTTGATCGATCAGGGTGTCCTTGTGGAAGAAGGTAGAGCGCTTCTCGACCGAGAACGATGGCCTCATCGAGGTCCTCCCACCCCCCGAGCTGTTTGTACCGAGTGGAGAGATAAATCGCGAGGTTGTTCAAAGGCGTTGACCGACTTGGGTGTCCTTGTGGACGGAGGTTGAGTGCTTCTCGAGCGAGGATAATGGCCTCGTCGAGGCCCTCCATCCCCCCGAGCTGCTCGTACCGAGTGAAGAGATCGGCTGCAAGGTTCCCCAAAGACATTGACCGATTTGGGTCCCCTTGTGGGTAAAGATTGAGCGCTTCCCGATCGAGGACAATGGCCTCGTCAAGGTCCTCTATCTGTCCATGCTGCCGGTACCGGGTGAAAAGATCAATTGCAAGCGTGATCAAAGGGCTCGACCGTTCAGGGTGCCCTTGTGGGCAAAGGTCGAGTGCTTCACGGTCGAGGATGATGGCCTCTTCAAAGTCATCCGTCTCTCCAAATCGCTTGTAGCGACCACGGAGATGATGTGCAAGGTAAATCAGAGAGTTGGATCGCATGGGGTGGCCGTGTGGGCAAAGCTCCAGTGCCTCACGACCAAGGGCGATCGCCTCCTCGATGTAACCCCTCCGCCCTTCTTCCTCAAACTTGGCAACGAGGAATTTCGCCCGTGAATGCAACTGTTTAACTGGTCGTAGGCACATTATTATAACGCTTTGCACGACAGAAAGACCGCAGTACCTTTTGAATCCATACTGGCCAAGCTTCGATTCAACGCGGTGGTTTGGGAAAATGCTGGTATGTGGCGTGCAGGCGCCCGGCGCCAGGGTAGCGCCAAGAAGGCAATGACACACTGGCATTGGCTCTATCGCACGCACCACGTGGACAGCTCAGTGAGCCGTAATTGGACTCGCGGCCAAGCTAACTGCACCCCACTCTTTCGCCTGTTGAAAAAACTCTCTTCCTCGCTCACCGCTCACGCTGACCACTACAGGAATCTTAGTGGTGCACGGGCCTGGCCTGGGCTTATTTAAGTAAGACCAGCCGCAATCGACAATGAGGAAGGAAACCGTCAGTGCACCTTGATAGATGTCATGAATATGTACCCGGACCATCCCGGCACTCCCTACGACCACCCAAACCACCTGATAGATCCGCGCAACGAAACAAGCCCCGGGCCGAGCGCCAAGCTCAAGGGGGAGTGGGACGGATTAGCGAGCTTCAACAACAAATATGCTGATGACATAACAGGAGCATCGGGAGCATTTGTGAGCATGGAGGATAGTGGGAGCGTGCCGAAGAAGTTGTGAAACGCCTTAAAACACGGTAGAGGACGATTAGAGCAAAGTGATAAAGGTGACTCGCCAGGGAGACCCCGAGTCGATGACTCGAGCGGGGAAGTGGTCGTACCAGATGACGCCCAGAACGATGCGGAATATTCCAAACAACACCGTTTACGGGATGAATGCATCAAGTCGAGATACCAAGTCCGGAAGGCATATGGGCGACCAGGGGGAGTCGAGAGGCGTCAAGGACAATCCGAACCGCATAAACTTGGTCGAGGTGCAATCAAGTGCATCCCAAGAGCAATTGGAACGAGCAGAGTCAAAACGATTGCGTTACATCGGCCGGGCAAGGATACAATTTGGGCAAGCAAGATCGTCGTATTGAATGTGGTGGGACGAAGACGGTCCTGGAGTCGATGGAGTCGATGGAGGTCGACCCCACAGCCAGGCATAGTACAGTCGAACTGTTCCCGACCTTTAGTGACTGCTTACTAGAGTATTCTACAGTAGTGTCAGCTGATACTTGTAAATTTAGGATAAAATAAAGAACGTAAGATATACAATCTGTTCATAAGATGCAAATTACTGCTAAGCCCTGGCCCAAGTCTGTGCATCATTATACAGGATGTGGGAGAAACGGGATGGAATGTCTTTTACTAGGTTCCCAACTTTTACTTCCATAACCGTCAGATTATCGTCGTCGTCTTTGGAAACGTATCCCGATTTCTGTGTTGCCGGTTCGATCGCCACCGCCTCCTCGGGCGTCAACTGCTGACATAGCCTCCATGTTCCCACCGTAAGCGCACCCGTACACTTACCGAGCACACCCTACGTTTGTACTTCATTGTGAATGACATGGCCATGCCCGCTGGTGAAGCATGAAGCGGATGAGTCAATCGCCGGCTGAGAGGCCGGAGAAGTGAACGATACGTGGAAGGACAATAATACGATGAGCAGCAGCAGGGCATGGCAGCAACAATGGCTCGTGGCCACGAGATGTTATATATATCTCGCGAGGGTCATGCCCGTGGCTATACAAGTGGGTGGGATTGCACTAAAAGTGTAACTTGCCGGAGCGCTACAATGAGCGAAAGAGGTCCGCAACCGAGGGCTGTTGGATGATAGGAAGCATGCTGAAATACCCGCTAGAAGCACAGGACGTTCTATGCGTCCCATTCAGATAAAAAACGGTCCGTCGGCGTCCCTCTGCTCGTTACGCAGACAATAAATAGGTAAAAGTGAGCAGTGTCAAATACCGATGACTGGATCACGTACCGTGTCTCGAGCGATGGGTTGAAGCATGCAGAGATCAGGAAACGCAGACTCCCATGGTCGCCGAACCCAAGAGCGATTCAGTGTTGATCCAGATTTGGTTTGTTGGATCGAGAACACGAAGGACGATGTACGTCTAGCGATGCGCTAACCATAGTTTTTCCAAAAGATGCACGGCTTGGGTAGAGGCTAATGCCGACGATGGGACACGTGCACCAGCAAGGCCGGAAAGTGAGCCAACGACACTGGGAAGAAGGAAAAGGACAGGGTCCAAAACACTACTCGGCAAAGCAGTGACCAAAACCAGTGATGGAGATCCTAGACGAGACAAGCCTTCTTAGTAAATGAATGGAGATGAGCAAGGAAACAACCGTCCATACAGAAAATGAGGAAGGGAAAGGCCTAACACCAATCGAAAGAAAGAGAAACGGAGTAATGAAACAAACATTGCTCAGGAATTATTTTCTTGCATCCATCTCGTCAACAATGCCGGGATTTCCAGACCTGACAGAAGCTGGATAGTTGTCAGAGAGGAATCAGATCACGGGAGCGACGAACGTACCGATTTGAAACCCGTCATTGAGGTGCTGCACGCGAATGTTGCCTACGGGGCCGAACGCGCTGGGCCCCTTGTTTGGGGCGCGAATGCTCAGCGCAAATGGCAATCATCAAAGGTGATCTACTCCCTGCCGGACGTGTTGTACCGGGGAGATCTGGCAGGGGCCTGAGCCCGAGTCCCCGTAGGGAGTGGCGAGATCATAGTCCGTGTGTCCGTACTTAGTCATCATCCATCCCTGCCCCCTTCCATCCACGCCCGCATGCGGCGGGAGCTCTCCTGAGAGCGGGAGCAGCCCATCCCGGTGACCCCGGTCCAGCGTGACAGTAGCCGACGTCGGTGCATTGGTCTCGGTCAAGCGTGTAGAACGCACAACCCATGGAGGAGACGCACGCGAAACCGTGAACCGTAAGACGAAGGTAGGGTCTGGTGCCAGTGAACAGGACCGGTTTTCAATGAGCACGGGCCCATGTGAAGTTGAGAGCCAACCCGATCATTATGTGATTGTGTATCCGGCCCGACACTCCGAACGGGAAGATCACCACACTAGCCCTTGCCTTAGCCCGTCGCATCGCTTCCGGCCTTGCACGATCCTTGGCACATCTCTGACGAGTGGAAATTCACCCCATACTTCCTGTGTGATACGGACCAGGCTTCGCTTGGATGTAGTTGTCATCGCGGACTTCAAGACGACAACCCACAGTTCCTGGCATCGCTGCCATTTAACGCGACTAAGCCTGAAGTAGAGGCACTCGTCAAAACATAAGGATAGCCTAGAAGAAATATTTCATAACATTGTAGCCCCATTCGTCCATTGCCAACTAGCTCCCTCTCGGCAAAGCTCACTCGTAAGGACTGGGGGCAAAGGTGCCATCGCACACAGTGGGCCAAGTGCACTTGGCTGAGGAGTCGCCCGGACCATTCTGTACATGGTGCAAATCAGAAACTCTCGTCGCAGGAGTTGCCAGTGGTAGCTTTAGCCACTCACATTAATATAGCAACACATGTTGTAGGCACATGGCAGGTCGGGAGAGGCAGGCCAACAGTTTGTTCCCTGCCAACCAGTCGGGGCCTAGTCGCCCACAGGTCAACATGGCTCAACAACAGACGACACGCGTGACGACTTACGAGCTGGGCTGTCGCACAGCACACATTCGTGCAATCATCAGCAGCAACGCTAGTTACAACGACTAAGGCAACGAAAACAGAGGCAAGACGTGCGAACATGATTAGGAAGAAGTATCGGGTCTGCGGAGGTGAACTCTGTCTGAATGAAGTTGCTAGCGGGCCCTTTTATAGGTTTTCTTCGGCTCGAACCTGACACAGAAATGATCAAACACTTAGTCCGAGACGCATGTTTAGTTTATGAAATATCACGGCGGCAGTTCAGCATCTCAGTTCCGCACATGATCACTGGCTGCCACGCCGTTTCAAAATCGAGGCGTTTTACAGCACGACTTGCTGAAGTCCCTGTCAGGTTGAGAGGCCTACATAACCCACATGTATGGAACAGAAGAACGAGGTCCTCTCTGTGGGATCAGCTGCATCAAGGGCTGAAAGCGAAAATCAATACTTACTCAATTTCTCACCTCACCTCCCACCCTCAAAACACAAAAAAGTTCATCCTCCAGCTCCAGTATACCCCCGATCGATTGCCTTTGTGCTGAGCGCGACGAGACTGACTGATGGGTGTACAAAAACACCCTGCTGGAAGCGGTGGCGGTGGGAGCGGCAGCGATTGATTACCTATACGGGTGACGCCGACCTCAATGGGGTTCGTCAGGAAAGGTGTCATCATACAAAGCTTGCGTCTTACAGTGAAGAAATGGCGCCTGCGTATGTCCAAGAGCCATGTCTGCTCCTTTCGTCGATCATCTGAACAGCGAACAGAACATCGCCCATAGGACAGCTAATAGGGAGTCTTGTACCTTTAGCCCTCAAGAAATCGCATGTGTCCAGAAGAGTGAAATGACCCACTCTCCGGGACGAAGCCAGGCGCGACACCGCGAAATCGGTGGCGGCTTGCAGCGATGTCGTCGACATGGATACGTCGAGCGTCGGTTGAAGTAGAACGGGTACGGTCGGCCCACCATTTTTAACGTCTGTACGCTCCAAGGAAGGTCACGACACCAGGCCCAGACAACGGCCAACTTGCACACATGAAAGTGTATCCGAGGTAAGGCTGGCGAGATGGACACAACTGCTCCCATCGTAGTGCGAACGCCCGGCACGAACGGTAGGCATCAACGGTGATTAACCCCCGCCGCCAAGCGCATCCTCAGTCAAATGTGATGTCCTTGTAGTCGACATAGGCAAGTCCGAAAGCGAGTAGAATGCACGGCGCATGGAACAACAACGATGGAGGAGACGGAGACGCCACAAACCCCGAGAGGGACTCTGGGGTTAGACGGATTGACTAATTTTGGTCGTGCGCGAGTCCGTGAAGTATTGGAACGTCAGAGTGGACTCTCCTAGGCGAATGGATTGTACGCGCGGGCAGTGACATACCCCTGTTTTGCAGCTAGGGGTCAACCCATCACCATTCACCCGTGTTTCAATCTGTACCGCCTACCCTTCCAAGGTCGCCGTTGTCGCCTTTATTTATGCCAAACCACCAGAAAGTCGCACCTCTGGGAGCGATAGCAGAATGCCAGACCAATAACAAGCATTGTATCCAAGGGGTTCGCTGGTATCAGGTGCCAACTTGGCGTACCCGGAAATATTTTGCTACCTGGCTAGAAGGGTCGGTGACTGGAGATCAGGCCAAAGGTAGTATTATCACTAGTATTATTACGGGACCTGTGCATGAGCCCGTGGATATAAACACAAATAGATCATCTGAAGGCAGACATTCGAGAATTCCCAAGAGGAACCAGTTGAGCCCTGCTGTTTCGACGCCCTACTTCAGTGTGGGCCGTCCTCGTGGAGTGGATGGACGACACCGGCTCGAGGTGCTGGTGAGTAGTACACTGTATATGTCGGTCCGCTCGTTCGCTATGGCGCACACTGAGGGGGACTCGATCGCAACCGGATCAATGGTGGTCTTGAAGTAGAACAAGTATAGGTATAGCTCACCATTCCGCGCGCGAGTCCGCGCAGTTTCCCCGCTGCGTCCTCTTGACATCGACGACCTTGGCATACGGTGGACCAGCCAGGAAAGAATGGAGGAGAAACCCAGGGCTGACACTAATGCTGTCCTCAGGATTCCCGCCAGTCCCATGGACTACTCCTGGGTGTTGTCCGACGCGGCGCAGTAAAATTTGCCAACAGGGCCGGACGCGCTGCTCTTGTTTGTGCCAGTGGTCGCGGTGCAAATGCTCAGCACAAACGGTAATCATCAACGATGGTCTATTCTCTGCCAGGCGCAACGATAAAATGGCCAAAGCCACAGTAGTTAATGTCGGTGCGTCGGTCTCGGCCAAAAGCGGGTAGAGCACACGACTCATGGAGGAGACACGCGAAACCATGGACCATCCGATGCCAGTGGGCTAGTCTGGTGACCAGACCGGTCTATGAGGTTGCCGCGTTGAGAGGCAAACCGTCGATAGACGGTCTGGTAAATTTCGTTCGCGTCAATTGGGGAGCGCGGATTCGCACGCCACATGCAAATTAAT
>JBBPRR010000612.1:0-19379 GCA_038093115.1 Hortiboletus flavorubellus | reverse complement strand
GAGGGCGTGTGGTCTCCGAGGATCCGATCTACAGTAGCAACCAATGTGTAGGCTGAGACCAGTGGACCTGCGAATGTGCTCACCAAAGATAGAAGCTATCCTCATCTCACTCCGCGGACAATGCTATTGATTGGCATATGGGCTGGTGTGGAGCGATGCTCGGTCCCTTGACTTGGTCATCAGCCTACGACCGGACGATTACCATCAACGTTAGTTCGCATCCGCATACAACGGAAAACGCCTCACGCCCTGAACCTTGAAGGCAAGCGCGAGTGTGGGGTATTATGAAGGGACCTATCTTTTGTGTGTGATCCGATCGACAAGGACAGGGACGACCGTGGAGTCGAGCCCATAGGCCAGGGGAATCACACTCCACAGCCGGATGAGGAGGGGCTATCCATTTCTTTCTAATCCCCTGACTCATCACGTCAGCGACTTGGCACCACAGAGGCATCCGTATTTAGCACCGACCCAAAAGTTGTATGAAATCACTTAGAAACCATTCAGGTCGGTGCTGGTTCATCGAGAGCCTGAGCGGTGGGCCTTATCTGTTGACAACAGCCGTTTACGCCAAGAGTCTAGTAGAAGCACTGTCAACTATATTTTAATGTATAAACAACTTGAAACGAGATGGTTCCTGTTGGTCCAAGGGGGGGAATACGAGAACGTTCCCACTCACAGTATGGTCTCCCCGTGACGTCGGCCAGGTGGGCTCCCGCCGAAAGCGCCCAGCGGCAGTTGGCACGAGCAACCCCTATGTGAAACGACGTCAACAACAACTCTGAGAAAGAACCGAGTCTTGCGCCACGGGGCGAAGTGGGTGAGTGACACATGTGTTGTCTTGTTTCACGTTGGCCACGATCCGGCGGCCTCGCTCAGAGCCCACGGAGCGTGAACATGGACGTTTTGAGCCATCTCTCTCAAAGAGCCTGTTACTTTTCCCAGGTAAGACAGACCGTCAAAAGATGTCAAGCTCACCGATATATCCGAGGTCGTGGCCTCGCTTATTGACAGTACACCGGCCGAGGCCGTTGAACGTTGTCTCAAATACATGCGTTGCAGAATGCGGAGACATCTGTGGCGGATGACCTGAGAACTTCATCATACTGGCAGAGATGAGAACGACAACTCAACGTGGTGATTGACGCCCACAGCCGGCTGTGCATACTCGGGAAAGCATCACTGAACTGCCGGAGTCCGAGTCAGACTGCACAAGGCAGTGGCAGACTCTAGAGCCTGTGCGACTGTGCGACTGCGTCCCTTCGACGCCGGCGGTAAAACAAAAAAGAGGGGTATCAACGTTTCGACTCCCTCAGGAACGAGGCTGCGCAAGAGAAGGTCACCCAAGTCGGAAAGATCCAGCCAGCGCCCAGTGCCAGGCGCAGCAATCATTCCCTCGTCGACTCCACATCACTCCCATCTCGTTCCAGTACGAGTCCATAGCGAGTTCACACAGCAATCGGGCCGCAGTGTTGGGTTTTAAACACTCACTTCGGCCCTGGAGCACTGGTACATTCAATTCGAGTTGACTTTTTGACTCGTTTGAGGCACTTCTGTCTCGATTCTCGAACGTAACTTTTTGCCTACGACATAAGAGGTCAACTAAGCGTATCGATATGTAAGACAGACGAATGATGACCATGACAAGCAATACTTGCTGAAGGGGGCTTAGTAAAATTGAATGGCAACGACCATAAGAAATAATCAAGACTCATCATGGCGGTCCCTCTGATAATGACTTAATGATCCTGGAAAGAAACCAATATTTCTACGTGTCACGGCATGCCACGAAACAATGCGGGGAACCGAATAGATGATTGATAAGATGTCATGAAATGTGAGGGGAGAAAAAAAAGGCAAAGCGAACAGAAAGCATAACAAAGCATAAAAGAAACAAGAGAAGAACCGGGAGGGCGTACGGCGTTGACCGAGGATCGCACGGACGAAACGTAATGAATGAGATATCTCGACGTGGCGACTAGGAGCTCTTGTCAACAGGGCGTTTCCGATTTGTCTTGACTAAATTGACTCTGGGCCCATCTGGATTGATCTCAGGGGTTGCGGAGGAGATTCGGGGTATCAGCGACCGGCGCTTTCGCATTCCCCGTCGAGACTCGAGGGGGTATTCACATTTCAGATGCCGTCGGGCACATTGACTGGGAAAAGTGACACATGTGAGCACATATTCGGCAAAAATGATTGTGTCACGGAGATCAGCGAAAGGATTAGGTGATTAAAGGGAGATAACTAGGGGGGGGGGCAAAAAATATAACGCAATTCGTCGAATCTGGTATCGGCATGAAACAGGTGGACAAGTTTGTAGACAACGGGTGAAGTGCTGGATGTGATTCAAATGGGGTGATACGGAAAGAGTACTTACTTGCAAGTCTTGTCCTTGCTCCCTGGTTGCGGTGGGCCGCACGCAATCTTCCGTCCTCGACAGAATAAGCACGCAAGGGCAGGCTTCTTATCGAGGGACCGCTTTGTGTGGGGTGTTGGGGACAAGCGAAGAGGTGAACGTGGGGAGGGAGACCGAGATTGGCGGCGATGCGAACGAGTAACCGACGGCGGGGTATATTGTTGAGAGGCCGATTGCGAAAAGGTTGTCGAAACTGGCGAACTGAGCTCGCAGAGCATATACGATTGACTGGGAACAGGAAGACGGGGGACACGGGCCGAGGTGTCTTCCCAATGATCCCCACCAGTGTTCATCTGGAATGAGGCGTCGTGAACGAACGAGGGTGACCCCCGGTTCACACCATCCTGCGTGCCTTGTTGTGGCAGGTGCGGGTGAAAATATGGCGGGGACGCAGAGCTGGTAGGAGGAGGATAGGGCAAGGAATCCATCGGTGGTTCGTCGTACATGGCAACGGTAGGTTTCTCATCCACATATTGCATAGACGTCTCCGAAGGCGACGTGACACTCGATAAGCTATCGTCGTCTTGGTCGGGCAGAGTATACAGGTAACGGGCGATGGATGGCAATGCCGGGTTAGGGTACGTCGTTAGGCTCTGGACGAGATGAGATAGTGCGGAATACCCAGTATGATGTGGCGCACCTCAATGGGTTCCTGTTTGACGAGCTGCCAATCCTGGCTGGGTGTGGCCGGTTGGGGTGCGGAGTGGATACTCCGACTGGCGGTTGGACCCTCGCCCAAGGGATTTAGTAGGGTATATGACTTTGAGGTGAGGATAGGAGGGTAGTCGAAATGAAGACCCTTGTTCTCGCACGAGAAGTCGGCAGTCGGGTACGAGCCGTGAACGACGAAGTTACCATCGGCCTCGTCTGGCGATGGGATGAGGACTGGCTGTCCATATACCTGGTAGAACTGCAGATCGGACTCGTCCAGCGACGAGAAGTAAGAGCCAGACTGGAGCTCCTCGAAAGAGAAGGAACGCTGTACGCGGACCTGGGTGGCACGGGGGGGCATGTTTGGGTGCGTGTTAGACAAAGGAGTCCACGCGGCTCACCTGGACGTCGAACTTGACCTCGTGCCCACCGTACTGGGAGGGGGGGGGAGGATATGCTTGAGCGGGGGGCAGCGTGGGGAAGGGGGGACGCTGGGAACGGTGGGGATAGTCATAGTGGGCAGAGGGGCAATCCATTGGAATAAGCAGAGGGCTGACGGCAGGGGGGGATATCCGTCGGCGAGAGAGCGAGGGACTTTATAACATTGTCTGGGGTGGTAAAAATGGCAAGAGTTCGCAGCCGGTTACTCGACGGTCTGGAGGCTGGCTGAGTATGGAACCCACGCCTTTGGCAGGCTCGATGGGTCAGAAGACAGGTCCGGACGAGATCATGCACATTTACAGCAATCCCCATTCGTACGTTCTCGTAACTCGTCAATTGCCGTAACGAGCACCCACCGCATCTCTCTCCATTTTGGACCAGAACCTCGGATTCGTCTTTTCATTCGCTGCGCGGGGGTCCTTGTCAATGAATTCACCCGTCGCTGGGGTGTGTCGAGGGCCAAGGTCAACATTCGTCCACAGCGTCGTCCAGTCGGATCCTCCACGCGCCCCAGCATGATGTCTCCATGGAGTATTTACTCGCATGGCACGCAGCGCAAATTGTGTCAGCTCTCACCATATCCGTACCGCCCAGAATGGCAACTGACGTGAACCGCTAAACCTTGACCTGAGCGCTTCGCGAACCAGGCTCGAGATCGCGAGATAACGATCTTGTTTGCCCCAGGGCCTGCGCGATTCCTAGCATCCATTGTAGTCGCACGAGGCCGAGTCGCGACAATCCAAGACGCCGACATGTAGCATTATACTCTAGCATACTGGCTTCCTCCATCACGAAGACCATCAACAGCTCGCCGTTCTTCTCTCTGCCAGAATGCGTCCCCCGCTTGCCAAGTCGGAACATCTTCCAGATGCGACCCATCAGGGATAGAAAAGGGTCTACCTTCTCGTTACAGTGGGCATGTGTCTGCCTGCGGTCCGCCTAATACTGTAAATTGCGTCCGCTACTCTCTTGCACTACGAGAGAAGTCCCTTGATCAAGAGTCCCCTCTTTTTTTTTCCTTTTTTTTTCTTCTTGTGTGTGCCTTGGACACCAAAAAAAAGCCGTCTCTGCAATAGCTTGTTTTGGGGTGGCCAGCCTTCCAGACTCACCAGCATTCGATCTTGGGCAATGGTCAGCCATACGTGCGACGCGAGTAAATTGCCCTCCGTAGCGACGGGCCGATGCAGTGCAAACACCCGACTCCAGCCTTTGGGGCGCTGAGAACGCGGAGCACGTTCTGAGCTACAAACGGCATCCACCACGCATGCGCTGCGTCAAACATGCCCACGCGCTCGCCGAGAGCCCCACCTGGCTGATGCTATTCACACTTTGAATTCAGTTTTCTGTTTATCCCTGAGCACGTGCATCATCCACACAGCCCACCTCCGAGTGATAAGCAATGTTGATACGACCAGCACGCAACTTGTGTACAACCTGTTGACACGATTTTCTTGTCCGGGACATCAAACAAAAACTTTGCATTATCGAGCGGAAGCCCACTGATTGGGAACGCCACAGAAAACCCAAGGGTTATTTTATGTAACCCATTCTACACCTCCGCGGGCCATACTGTAGTGACGCCATACCCATGTACTTGTCCCATTACCTGTCACCCGGTGGGGCTCTTCCTGCACCTTACGAGACCGCATCCAGGGCCTCTGGCACCTCAAAGCCCGTCGTCCGTGCTGCCTCGCCATACGTGAGCAGGCCAACATAAGGCATCACGTTGTACTTGAGAGAGAATACGGCAGGGGACACGTTCCTAAACACCAATGTTATCAGCCAGCAAGTCGTCGCATCCTGTTCGCGATAAGGACATGTTAAGTCACGAAGCAACACGCGGTAGCCTCCCCCTTTGTGTAGATCCACGTCGTAAGGAACGCCACGGTGAGAACTTACTTGAACGACTGAGATAGTTCCCGGAACTTGTACTTGTTCCTGGAGGCCTGGATAATATTTGCATCTTCCTTCCGGCGCACGATGCGATCCCAGAGGACCACCGAATTATTTACCTAGAAAGAAGACATGTGATTAAACATCGGAACTCAGGCACCACAGCCAAAGGGCTAGGTTGGAACGAGCGGAGGCATTTGTATCCAGCCGCATTATCAATCATTACTCACTCCTTGAGCATTCATGTACTCAGCCTCAAGGTACACAAACAATTGCTTTGTGTTCCAGTTGAAAAGGGGCCGAAGGTCTGTGGTCATTCCATGCGATCATAGATACAGCAAATATAGCATCGGGCGCGGTAATTGGGAACCCAGTGGAGCGCGCAGTTTGCGAAGCCGGTCAAAATGAAAGCACAACCGTGAACACGCGGTGGTTGTAACGATAGAAGCAGGGCGCTCACCAGCTGTGATGTTGAATTTTACAAATCCGATTTCCTCTTGTTTGAAAGGATAACGCTTTGCTTTGGCATTGTATCTAAGTAACGAGGGAAGAATGATGAGATTCCGCTTCTCAGGACGTCTCATGAGAGCGCGCAATCCGTATATCGGGTAAAGGAGTTCGCGCACTGACACTTTCAGAGATGCCACGTCAACTTGTGCCGTCGGACGGGCGGTGAAAACGAATGAGGACAATGCGATGGATGCGAGCAAGACCATCATGCACGTAGACCACAGGCTTGATACCCCATTGGCGCGAGCATAAATGCTGTGCATGGTAGGAGTGCGTTGGGGGATTATGACACGTCGTCACAAGCAGTGAGTGGCTCTTTGAGGGATGGTATACGACTTTGACTGGGCCACGATAGCTCGCACGTGCAAGTCTACCACGATTACCACTTTTGGCCCATGAGGCTATGCAAGTATTGTCTGCAATCTAACCTTTTTTCTAATTTCATTGAATAACCTGACGAACTCAGTTTCAGAGACGCGCCAACCTTATACTCGACCCTTCATATCAACAGCATGGAATTGGGGTAATTGTCATCATTTTCTGAACAACGCTGATGCGCGCTCAAATCGCATCTCCATCATCCCACCGTCCTGGCTTGGCCTTGGCGTGCCTAGCAATGCTCCGGAAATTGTTACCATACACAAACAGCGTTTCGCGACTTGTCGTCGTCGTTGTCTCGAACCGCCATCATATCATACACTTCATCATCTATTATGAACCTTCTCCTCAGCCACTGTGATCGAAAATGTCCCGCCCGCTACTTCAGGAGAACTACCTCCACTTGGTAACGAACAGAATACCTTTATCTGGCTGGTGCACGACCGGCAGCTTTTCATTAAGGATGCTTATCTGATGGCAAAG
This sequence comes from Hortiboletus flavorubellus, assembly GCA_038093115.1. NCBI lineage: Eukaryota > Fungi > Basidiomycota > Agaricomycetes > Boletales > Boletaceae > Hortiboletus > Hortiboletus flavorubellus. The sequence goes on along the minus strand of JBBPRR010000612.1, from coordinate 12,604 downwards.
CTATTTCTGCGTGTTTCTGACGACGTTTTCATATCGCCCGACGGTTCGCCATACGTGGCCAATGAACTGAATATGGGCACGTACCGCATGGAAGCCAGCCAGCCAGTTCCTCGAGAAGCGACATGTTCGGATGTTTGATCTCTCATCTTTTTTGTTCACATCACTCTCCATTGTTCGCTCTTGTGTCACCATGTTCGTCATCACGATGAGTCGTCGTTGCCAACCCTTTCCATTCCTATCCACAGCAGGACTCCTCTCGCATGCCTCTCCAGTATGATGGGCGTTATCAATGAGTCCGCAGTTCGAACCCAAGCCTAACCTGATATGGCATGGAAACAGGTGGCCCCGTTACATTGTTTCTTGATCTCAGGCTCTCCCTCATGAACAGGCACACCATCCCCCCCCCCCTTCTTCGTTCGCACAACCCGAAAGCTCCATTCTTGGAAGATCCTGACCTCACTGGTCTCCAAACCCCGAATTTGATTATTGCAGCATGGAGGACATGTAACAGTACTCCAATATATGACCGTGAGCCTCTGTCAATGTCGCTCTCCCTCCATCATCCCCTTTTTCTGCTCTTGGACGCGACACGATCCCTATTCATATCCTTTCGCTGATTGTGGCCCAAAGATGACGAGAGGCGTCTGATACAGCATGCCACTTACGGTCTTGTTTGGTTAGCACAAACCCCAGATCAAACTTGGATTGGAGCGATGATCTGGGAATGCTGGTCGTGGGCGTTGTGTATGATTTGACGGTGATTATCTCCCTGCGTGGACATGGTCGTCCAATTCGACCCCCGTCTATCTTCGGGGTTCTCGTTATTGTTGTTCTAGCCCATCTTGAGATGGTTAGCATTGCAGCTGTCGTCTATAATCCGCGTGAAGGTAACATGTTTTTTTTTTTTTTCAAACCTAACCGACACTCTGGTACGCAGAATGCTCCGTGATGTGTCCCTTGCTCGTGTCAGCCTGTTGGCGAGAGCCAAAAAAAAAAAAGGAGGGATCATCATGTGCCCAAACGCGAATCGCGACGCTTCAAGCGACAACTCAGAGTGCAATATACCTCAGAACAGACCAAGAAGTCGTCTCGCCATGTATCACAGAGTAGGCCACCCTGAACCTCTATCTGTATCCGGCAAGGCGATGACATGGCGGTTCCCTACTAGTTCATTGACGCCGCCCTGCCAGTGGGACGCGCCTCGCCTGCAACCCAAACGGTGTCGTCTTCCTCACCCTCTCCTTCACCCGCTTCACTCTCGGCAGGTGTCCCTTCTTCGCTAACCAACGCTCCAGCCCATCCACCCTCGATCTCCCTTTCTAGTGTCGCAATCTTGGCACCTCTCGATCTCAGGAACGAGATGACTTCGCGAGCATGCCTGTAACCCTGCACCTCGACCTCCACAGGACCCTGACGTTGCGCTTCCATGTCTACCTTCACCTCATCGACCCACCCAAACCGCCTCGCCAGGTGCGCAGACGCCACAACTTGCTTGTCTTCACCTGCATCTTCCAGTGCAGCGAAGAAGCTCGCGAGGGCGCGCACAGCCTCGCCACGCGCACGCAACACATGGCGCATGATCCGGCGGGCTGCAGGGCATTTCCGTTTAAGCATCACAGGTGGTTCAGCCCCCTGTGCAGGGAGGTCCAGAGTAGAGGGTCGTTTGCTCTGGTCCACCCAAGTACTCTCGGGTGGAACTAGGGGCGTGGTGTATTGGGAGAGCGCGGTGAGGGAGAGGTCCCAACGTTTGGGGGCCCACACGCCTAGGAGGACACGCCACGCTGCGATGACGCGTTTGAAACTAGTAGACAGGGTTCATGTGCGTCAGTGGCTGAAGCTGCCCTGGACGAAGAAGAGAAGTATCAACGGAGACCCACTGGAGATAGTTATCTGTCGCCACATGTCAATAACGCGATCAACGTCATATACGACGCTGAAGAGCCAGCATGATCGACCCACCATTAACCAGCCTCGTGTGATAGTACGCAAATGCCCATACAGTCAGTCCCGCCACTAGCGCACCATAGCTTGTAAAGCTCAGCACAGCCCACAGCACCCAGAACGCTGCGGGGTAGATCAGCATTAGTAACAACAGACCGATGATAACTTTGTTTTGTGCCTGAGACTCCTCCTCGTGCTCAGAAAGGCCTGCTGCGAGTCTGCCCATAACGTACACGGGTAGATGGAGGATGAGCGGTAAGAGAAAGAAGGGGAGGCGAATGAGGGCCGCCAAGGTATCGCGGACGAGAACGGAGAGCGTCAGAAGTCGCGAAGGGAGCGGCGTCGGGTGAGTTGGAGACAAGGTTTCTGGGAGAGGAAGAGAAGACAGGACTGAGTTGGTAAGGCGTGTAGACTGAAGGAGCGAATAATATTCTAGAAGGTGGCGGCGTACGGAGTAGAAGTTCGGCGTTGCGTCCTTGCTCGAGAAAAGGTCAACAAGACTAAGCATGAACGTCGGTAGATCGTGTGAGTCGAGAGGCGGAGATCGGGGGTAACTCACGTCTGAGATACAGTCACAAATTCTTTCAAATCGATTGAGCGTTCGTCCTCCCAAAGTAGATCTCGAGCCATTCGAGCGGCGTAAAGCGTGTTCCTGCATGCAACAACGCCGTCGACTTCCCGATTACCAATAACGTAGGGCGGGGCTTACCAGTCTGGAGCATTGATGGTTGTTTCCACGAGCTGCTGTTCGATTGCACGTGTAAGGCGCTTGACGGCGGCGCGAGCGGCACCTTCGGCATCAGAAACGAACTGTTCCTTGTAGTGTTCCATAGAGATCGGCGGACCAAATCTGCAACACTTTGTTAGAAGAGATGATCTGTCGTTCCGATATCTTCTCACTCCATGATCACCTACAACATTTGGAGACCATTAGTAACTGACGGCGCGATTGCCCGACACAGAGCGTAGGGCTCGACATACTTACATCGCTACGATACTTGGACTTATTTGTATATACAATTGCCGCGGGCACGATCTTGGCTTCGGGGCCTTTGATTCCGTGGTCTGCGGCCCATTTTGTGTATTCTAGGGCCGCCCAGGCAGCACCGTCCTTGACCTGCATAATTCGAGGTTCCGTGTAGGAAGTCCCCTCGGGGAAAAGAGCGACAGCACCACCCCGAGCGAGCGCCTCGAATGTTCCGCGGAACAGCACCTGTCGGTCCTTGGACTTACGGTCCACAGGGATGTTTCCAGAAGAATAGAGAAGCCAAGCCGAATACTTGTTGCTGAACAATGATGCTGCCAAATTTGAGAGTAAGCATAATTGAATCGAGCAACCAAGCTGAGGTCACTTCCGCACCTTTCGACCAATAGTTCAAGATTCTCCGGTGGGGAAATGAAGTCGCTGTGCGCATTCATCGGTTCGTCGTGTGATCAACAGTAGCACGTAAAACGGACTGACACAGAATGGAAGGGTCGAGAATCATGTTATGGTGGGTCGCAGTACTGCAAAAAGAGGTGCGTTAACATTGGGTTATACAGGACCCCTGACTCATGAAGAACTCGTGGACATATACCCAGAGTGTCCATTGAGCACCACCAAGGGGCCTCGGTGAAGGTTGTCCCTCGGGTTGTGAAACTTACACGATGATCGGTCCCTCCACCGGAACATTTTCTGCTCCTACGACGCGCACTTCTGTGAAGAAGGACCATACTGCCCATGCTGCCAACCGTCTGATGACCTTGTGGAGCGTCTGTGGGTCTGATTCAAGCATGGTGGACGCCTTAGAGTCGTTTGAATAAGGTTCATGAAGGAAAATAGAGAATAATTACAGCAACTTGGAGGAAAACGGGACGAGCGGTGCAACTTGGGTCAAGAATGGAATTGTGACAGTTCCAGCAACGCCCACCGGGAAGGGACAACTTAGCCAAGGAATTTCGTGGCTCAAACGATCCATTTCGAGCAACTCTCTTCCGAGTAACCCTTATTGTGATTTCTTTGGCTTACTTGCTACTATGTCACCGGCCCGTATCAATAGCCTGAGCTAAATTCATACGGAGATACTCCTCGAGCCTCTTCCAATTGTCATCTATTGTTGGACAATTGCTGGGTTGCTCTGCTCAGCATTCGTCCGCAGAAAACCCCGTGATTACGATGATCCGATGCCGGAAAACCCCAAATATTGGATGGCAGTTGAGGCGTGACACCTGTTGTAAGCATGAAATTCTGCGCCTTTTGGTGTGTCTAGACTAGTTTGAACAGGCTCGAAGACGCATAATAGCCTTCATCATCCGGTGCCCATCTGTTAACACCTGACAGATTTTTACCTTGGAGAAGACGACTGCGGCTTGACTGCCATCCAAGGCGCACAGAATTCGTTATCGCTCATGCACTGGGCCGTTGAACTCCCTGAAAAATCATTTATTCCCTTTGGGTAACGAAAAAGAAATTACGTCGCGACTCGCTTGACGACACAAAAATAGTTTCTTCATTTTCCAGAAAACTTCATTGTTGCCAAGGACTTTTCGGTGACGCTACTTTGGTCGAGTTAATCATGGTGTTGGTATGTCCACCCCTACCTCCGTCCTCCAATGGGGATCCGACCGTCACTTCTCACATGTCTGTCAAGCACACCTGTGTGATCTGTATGGTCCTGGTATCCTAACTTACCAGTGGGTTCTCATGTAGACAGGATGGTTTTCTCGGGGCCGGTAATCGATAGGCCAACTCAATCAACATTTTGGTTAATCTCGAGGACGTCTCAACTTCGTTGAAACCCTTCTGTGGGGTTCTCACTTATGGACGAGTGAGGTGATCTAGCGAAAAGCTTGACCATACGTGGATCATCGATCATCCGTTCGGGATGTCGTACTAGTAGTTTGCAAGCGATGCATGTACTTGAACGGACGGCATGATACACCTCTGGGAAATATCGTCTTACTCTGGAAGCCAAAATCTATCCTTTCGGAAGACTGTTCTGTTGATGGGCCAGGTAAGCTTTCTAGCGAATGATGTTCTTTCGTGGGAGTCTCAGCTTTGCCTAGATTAACGTCTTTCTCGTGTCTACGTCCGCACTAACTGTGGCAGGTAATGATCTCACTTCATATTTTGCCGTAGATATGGAATTTGCGGGTGCGTAGTGTTTCGACACTGCAAACGTACCGTTTTTCCATCTCACATAGTGATTTATATTGATGAACATGCCTCCTGGTAGTCATGCCTCTCTAGATGCAACATATACATCCGTTTTATGTTTCCGCCCGATCACCAAGGACGAAGTGAAACTACCCTGTTTGAATCACAGCCCCATCAATGTGTTACGTTGCACTTCTGATCGTATATCCATTCACCCTGGCAGGCTATGATACAATGTATTGTTTATGACGCAAAGGCTTCTCCCGCCCTCTTCGGCCGTTTCACGACGTCGCCGATCTTGTCTGAATCGTTCCAAAGTTAGGACACCTGGAACGAAGCGGAATCAAACATGCCTTCAAGTGCCAGCCCTCGACATAAAAATATCGGGCACTTGATTCTCCGGGGACGAATGTTTATCATGAGCCCATCACATGGCGCTTGAAATTCGTTGACTGATGTGATACTCGATGGAGTTATCGAATACAACGCGCTGGCGCTGCGCCCGAGTCGACCAAGGCATTTTCCTCGGGACTTGTGTGCTGCTGGTTTAGTGAGTGTAGACGTGGTGCGTGCACGAGGTCCATCGGAGTCGCATTCAGCGTTATCGCAGGATCGATCGGCCCGTTGTATATCCTGTCAAACAGCATCGATGATGATCGATGATCAAGAGATCCAATTCGTCATCTCGTGAGGGTACGATGGGATTCGGCAGCAGATATTGCGTGCATCCTCTATCCCATTTCGCTGTTTATGTGCATGAACTCAGTCGTTTTCAACGTCAAGCATGCGGAAAGCACGTCGTTTGCTTTTCGTCGCGCATTTTGGCTCCTCAAATCAGTTCCATAAATAGGTCTAACCGATCTGCGAATTAGTTCGAGACGTCGTGCATTCATGGCACATCTCTGCCACCTCTCAGATCACTGGAACCCGAACTACGCTCCAGGATCATGACCACAATCTGGCTACATGAAACCGACCTCCTTAAAGGATCCATCCAGAGATGGGATGCTAGGGATTCAATCAGAAGAACCTAATATAGCTAAATATACATTATTCCACGCTAGACATCCAACCGATCTTGGACCGAGATGCCGACCCAACTCAGTTTCTTGGCGCGATCGAATACAGGGAAGACACTTGGTACATGGTCCGACACGCTCCATGCGCTGCTTCGGGAGTATTCTTCTCCCAACAACGCTGCTAATTGCACACGGTCGGATCCGAAGCGATGGCTATATACCGAAAGTTACTGTAAGCATAGCCTGAACACGGTGGATGCCGTCCGAGGTGATAGTGGAGTTCTTGTCAACACATGTTGGGAAAACTCACGTTGTAGAAAGTAGACCCAGTGTGCGGGGTTTACGCCAGTGGATGCTATAGACCAGGACTTTCCTGTCAGAAGAGGCTAGAAGGAGGAGGGATCATATGGACTTACGAATGGTCGCACTACCATTCGGATCTTCGCCCCCCTCGAAGCGCTTCACGTTCTTTGGCGAACCTGATATCAATGGATTAGTCTCTTTGTAGACAGTGGATAATGATTACGAGAGCACCTAGCTCAGCAAATTGCCAATATTCTGCTCCACTGTAAACAGGCCGGTGAGATTAGATACCAGAAGGGGATACCATAGCATACAAGTGTCGATAACCAAGTAGAGTTGGAATCATCGTCGGAACACCGTCTGGTAAGTGCCAGCCCATCAATAGACCAGATGGATCCCAATTACTAAGCCTAAGCTCGGAACTCACCAACCAAGTGTACGCCTACCCATCTCCGTCATTGCGAAGAAAAGTGATATCTGAGTGTAGGACTTACATCGGTAAATGCCATCAGTACCTATGGCACGCTCTACCAGCTCTGCAAAGAGACGATTCCCAGTGCGAGGTTGACCTGACAATGCGTTGGATCACCATTCAAGAGAGGATATTACGAGGATATCTCACCAAAAGTATACAGGGTGACACACCTCCCAGGAAAGGTGTGGCTAAACGCGACCGAAGCAATGCTTGCAACAGATCCCTGTTAGGCAAAGACTCAAACGTGCTGCTCGGGTTGATGTTAGAAGCCAAATCGGTTACCCCCAGTGAATGACCTAGTATCAATTAATATCCGGTCCATCACAACGAGGACAATGCGGCTTGACTTTACCACATGTGACGATATTGTATGACGGATGCGCTCGTAATTGAGGTTCGAGTGCGTCTAGAACCGACTGCGCGATGCTGTTGTAAGCTAGAAGGAAGCCGACATGAACGCGCGGTTCTGCCGAGCGTGATACCGCAGACGGGTCTAATGGAGGGAGTCCCGGACCCTGCAAAGACACGAGTATGATGGAGGCGTCTGCGTTCGGAAGCCCGAGTGAATGGCCATTGAGATCCAAGCAGATATGGGGAGAGGTGACGTACCAAGAAGGATGCTAGTGTGGTCTGACGATCCCCTGAACGCGACGACGAATTCTTGCCGTTCGTCATCCCTGGCGATAAACCCTTTCGTTGACGTGATAATGTGCTGGAACTGATAAGTGAGGTGTCAGTCCATTTAGTGCCCCTTCAGGCTCGGTGCCCAAGCTTCACACTGACCTGATATATGAGGGTGTTTCCCATCGGACGAGGACATAGCACTTGGTAAGCGCCAGATGCATACTTTGTGTATCGAACGAGGTTGTCGTAAGTTCCTTGGTCGACTCCGACAGTGGGGTCATCGGAGCGAGGAAAGCGTGGCCATGGCCACCCTGTTGATCCGGTTGTCTCAGTGGTGGTTTGCGTAACTGGAACCTCGTTTGTTTCGCTCATGAGTATACGGGGTATCAAAGGAGCTCTGAGCCAGGGTATGAGTGGGTGGAGGCGCGATCAGACTACACTGGCCGCGTGTGGAACAAATTATAGTGATAATCAAAATCCGGCAGTACGCTTAGGGTCATGATCCGACTCAGGAGAATGTCGTGATTATCGGTCCCCTCCAGTTTCCCACATTGCAAGCCCTGTAAGGCCAGTTTCCTTGATGTGCTTGCCCTTGTCCGCAAATGATTGGGTATTACTGAAAGAAACCACGACCTCGGACGTCTTATTGTGAACTTCATACGGCTGAAATAAGATAGCAAGATCGAAAGCGCGACAATACTTAGGTACTACGGGGTCACTCAACAGTTTGACTGTAATTGTCATGACGGTAGTAGATATCTTGAACCGGTTTCCCTTCTGTAGTCAGGAGCCCACCAGCAACGAGACCCCAGAAGTTGAGGGTACCACCGCCGGATGATTCGTGAACACAGTCAGCCCACGCATCGAGCGGCTGATTCGAAGTGTTGAACCTCGGGTATGGAACAAGTTCGGTCAATATTCCCTCCGATCCTCCTTCGGGGTGACTAGAAAGCTCACAGAAATATCCTACAATATCCTACATACATTCAATCCGTTTTTCTTTCTTTTTCGATGAGTCGTTGGGTCTGTGCGGTCTTCACGTGACGAACTAGAGGGATGGGTCTGAGCCGAGTGGATCGAACGACCACTTCGTATCCTCTCGACCAGTGTGACGGACGAGCACAATCTGTGATAAACGAGTGTGAGAGGCGCCCGGGAGTGGCCAGGTATGTAGTGCCACTATGGAGCTCCCAGATATAGTTAGCATCCAAAGATTAGATGCTTGTAGAGACTCGATGTTAACAGGGGCGGGTAAATAGATCAAGCAGAACTCGCTAGTACTTGCCACCGTCAACTTTGACGACAGTCCAGACCATGGGCTTTTGGAGCGAATGAGCGGCGCCCCCTATTAATGTTTGAACGTGGTTAGTTCCACACGTCCGATATCATCCAGTTCCCGGGCGCACGTACATGGAACTGGTCTACACTCGCGTAGATTCCGGGAGTGAACACGTGTTCGATGGTGATCTGATTGCTGCCGGGTTCTATGTTGCGGATTGAACGGGTGAATAGAGGCCCCTACAGAAAACAGCACAAACCTTATCGTCTTATTGTAAGGAGTATCCATGTGTGAAACAAGAGCACCATGAATGAGGTCAGCGACATAGTTGGTGTACTGGCCATTCCGGATTTTATATAAACCGTTGGGAATGAGAGGAGCCACGGTGAGAAGAACTCGGGAGTGCACTGGATGTCGATGCACATTCGAGCCGGAAAGGCTGGTTTTTATACATTGCAAAGCCGACCTACTAGCCAAAGCGGAAACTGCGGCTGAGAGACAAGTGGAGTTCAACCGGCCATACTAAACATTCCGGGATGTGCAGAGACCCGGAGATTGCACCCACCTTCCACTGGCAAAGCGTTTTCCAAGTCAGCGGTATGCTTAACCGAAGCAGCACCCGAATATTCAATTTCTGGTGCCCGTCTCATTCCCAAATACCAGTACTAAGGCCGTTTCTATAAAAAAACCTCGAGGGCGTGTTGTGATTCATTCATATTTACAAGAACGGAAGTACCTGCGACGATACACGCGATCTGGGGTATTGATCAATAGGAACCCCTGATAAGCAGCATGAGGTAGACGGGCGCTCACCGTTGTTGATGCCATAGAGCCCAGAGATTGAAAAAGAAAAAACAATCGACGTTCGGATTTAGTGACCGTCGTTAGCAGTTTTTCTAGATGGCCAGAACACGAGAAAGTGAGTCGGCGCCTATAAATTGGGGAGAGTATTGGAAGCCAACCTCAAATAATCAGACCATGACGGATATCGGAATAGGTTGACGCCATGATGTATTAGTGGCCGATCTTGACCAGACCATGAGAATTATGGCATACATACTACATAGTAGGTCTACGCTCGTTGCCCGTGACCGAAGCTAAGCCGAAGCCGAGCCGAGTTGAACCAGAGCTTGTATTCGGTTCAATGCATTAGATGACTTACGCAAGGTACCTAGGTTCAATTGATCCCTATCTCCTCCAGCCAGATCTTGCAGAAGAATATCTGACTCTGTATTCACGATGTATTGTTGGAACGACCAGGAGGCGACCAACTGAATGAAAGGAGTGAACTAATGTTGGTGAGTAAATGAGATAAAGAGTGTAAATGTAGGTCTCACCTCCAGTCGGACGTGTCCAAGATTAGAGGGAAGAGCTGTGGCTGCCTGAAAACTTGGCGCGTAGTACCGAAAAAGGAAATGTAGTGAAAGGCTACGTAGTTCTAGTAGTAAGTGCTAATAGACGGGCTGTTCTCCGACAGATACCACCTTGTTTACAAGGTCATTGGACCTGAAATATGAGGGTGTTTCACGGACGAGGACACAGCACTTGTGAGTCAGTAAGCGCCTGGGATCCATACTCTGTGTATCGAACAAGATTATCGTAAATTCGTTGGTCGACTCCGACATCACAAAAACTGCAACTCCAAAGTGGGCCGAGGCTTCGCAGCAGACGATTATAATGCAAGGTCGAATGACATCAGCACGATTATAATGTGCCACCGACACATTATAATGTAGCGAGCAGATATTCGTCGAAATTACTCGGATGTGGTCAATAGTCATCGGAGCGAGGAAAGCGTGGTCATGGCCCTGTTGATCCGGTCGTTTCGGTGGTAATTTGAAATCCCGTTTATTTCGCTCATGGGTATACGGGGTATCAAAAGAGCTCTGGACTAGAGCAGAAATGGGTGGAGGTGCTACAAGTACTGGTTGAACAAGTTATGATAATAATCAAAATCCGGCAGTGCGCTTGATAGAGTCGAGGAGCATGTCGTGATAGTCCCCTCCAGCTTCCCACATCGCAAACCCTCTAAGGCCGGTCTCCTTGATGTACCGGCCCTTGACGGCAAATGATCGAGCATTATCGAAAGAAACCATGACCTCGGACGTCTTGTTGTAAACATACGGCTAAACAAGATAGTCAGATCGAGAGCGCGATAACATCCAAGTACGAGGTCACTCAACGGTTTGACTGCAATTGTCATAACGGTAGTAGATACCTGGCGCTGGTTGCCCTCCCGGAGTCAGGAACCCATCAGCGACGAGGGCCCAGAAGTCGAAGGTACCTTCGGGTGCTTCGAAAACACCGCACACATCAACACCAGCAGGATCAGCCCATGCATCGCCGGGCGGCTGATTTGAGGCGTTGAACTTCGGATATGGAACAAGTTCGGTCATGGAGCCATTGACGAATGCATCGGAAGGCGCGACACTGAAGGAGTGACCATAAGAAGCGACACCGAGCACGATCTGGTCGACTGGCATTCCAGCAGTAGTCCATGCTTTGACAGCCGAAACTGCAGAACCGACCTGGTTAGCGGGAAGGGCACACGTGTCATTCAGGGGAGCGTTAGGGCCGACAGCCGATGACCATGGGCCCCAAATATCATAGTCCATGATGGCAATGTAGTCGAGGACTTTAGCAAAGCCAGACACATCCGTGGAAGGATAACCAGAGGCATTTTGGAACGGGGTGATCGCAGTTGCAGCGGAGAGCGTCAACTTGGCCCCAACAGGGTTTGCACGGAGTTCTTGGAGGAAATAAAGGAAGTTCTGGGTATCATTAGCATTGATTGTGTTGCAACCTATGCCTTGCTGGTTCGGATATTCCCAACTGGCCGAGGCGCACTCAGTGCTCGCCAACTGTGAGGAGGTAAAGACGTACTCGAAACCGACGCCATCTAGGTGGTATTGTTCTGCGAAATCTGCAACAGTCTTCACGAAAGCAGTACGGTTTTCCGGGGTTGCTATGTTGGATGAAAACCAGATGCTGCCGGTCCAACCTCCGATTGCAATGTGTGCAGCGACACCCTTGGTGCTACACGTGAGTAATCACCCTGTTTCAGAACTAAGCATGCATAAACTCACGTGTTTATGTGCTTGTCTAACAAACTCGGGGAGGAGCGATGGATTTGACCCGTTCAAGGTGAGGCTATTTACGTTCGGGGTCGGGGTACTGTCCGAGGATAGTCAGCTGCTTCCTGAAAATTGGGGCTGATGAGAAGGCCTACGCAAAAGAGTAGAACAGTGTGTTATACTTGTGCCAACTGATGGCTGACAGTGGAAACCCTTGCGTGGCATGCCAGCCCGCATACCACGTAGCCGTCACAGGTCCGTCGGGACAAGAAGCCGATGCCGAAGTCACCCCCCAGTTGAGGATAGACAGTGCTGTCAGGGAAGGGATTGCAAATAACATCAACGAACTGTTGAATGTGCACCTCAGGCTGGACCTCCTACTTATAGTCTTATACTCAGCCACTGGCACTTCATCGAAGTTTCGGCATACATCGCATCTTCACTCGGAGACTCGGACCCCCAGTGCACTGTTGCGAGATCGAACCCACATTTGAACCGCAACAATAAACAATTGCAACAGGTCATTGAAACGCCAGGAAAAACGATTTGACACTCGAATTTATCGCCATCCACAAGGTGCGAAATATCCCCGACCTTGGTCGAAAAGCCACGCTGCCAAGTCGTCATGTCATCCGGTTGGTGGCCTTTCTGGACATCTGAATCCGTGTTTCATTTCGGCGGGCAGCAGCGCCTGATAATGAAACAATTCGGTCACACATGGGAAGCCAGAAGAAGGTACATGCGGATGACTAA
>JBBPRR010000611.1:0-19393 GCA_038093115.1 Hortiboletus flavorubellus | reverse complement strand
CTCTGTTCGTCGGAACACCAATAGCGCCCCACATGGCAGCGAAGGACATAGGTTGAGTCCTCCAGTGCCAGCGGGTTTGAGTTAACTTTATAGGATATACGAGGGCGGTGCTCTGCTTACGGAGTTCTTAGTATAGGCAACGCCGGACTCCATCATTGATACCGCAGCTACGCTAAGTCACTGATACCTAGTTCTAAAGTTAGTTCGTAGTCCGTTGTTACTTTTCAGGACCAGTGCCCGGCGGTCACTTACTGTACCGGTGCCAAGTACGATGTATCCCGTACCGTCGACCCCCGAGTCCATGCACGAAGTTGTGAACCCCTTGAAGTTCTGCCCCACTGTACAGGAACCAATCGAAGCGGTGATCGTGCACAATCATCCCTGACATCATCCACTCTATTGTCACCTACCAACTTATAATGAGGTCTAAACCGGGTTCGCAACTTTGATCCAGAGTTGGAGTATTGCTGACTGATAACATTGTAAGTCCACTCGGTTCTGAGGTGCAAATTTGGAAGCGGTGTTACTATACCGATAATGATGATGTGGCAGAGACAACCGCATGCCAGTGTATGCTCCGAGATCGCAAGTGGAAGAAAAAAGACCCATGGGAATGCTTGGCTTAGATGGGTCGTGGGCGTTTAGATAGCATCATCTCGTCCTTACCGGGTAAGTAAGGGCCGAATCCGCCGTCCCGAGGGTATAGCGGAACTTTGTCAGTTGCCAGGCTTGCGCGAATTAGTACCCAGCACATAGTATCACACATTTCCACGTGCGCTCCGTTCAGTGGTGTTCCGCTGACGGTCGACTGAACTTACCTTCGACGATGAAGAGCCACATATCCAAGAAATGGATACCAAGTTAGTTGACTGACGGATCGTCGGATCAGCACTGGCTTCCAAGTCGCTGGGATGCTTGTCAGTGGTCACGGCTTTGATGGTACTTGACTCTGGCGCACACCAGTGCCCCACTATTCTGGTTGGTTCTGTGCGGATGGCCTCACAGATGTTCTGTCCTCTCTTGTTATCAGGAGCCAGGAATACGTCTACCAGCGGGATCCCGTGTATTGACAAGGTTTCTAGCCACGCCCGGTGTCTGCCGTGTCGGAATTGCCTAATTTGGTTCCTAATTCTAACAGTGCTAGATACATCCATTCGTCTGCCTCGTGTGTCCCGTCCCATTTCCTTCCATTATACCTTTGTACTTGCATTCAGCTCCTCTAATCTATCGTCTTCAGCTAGAAGCTCTGGTGAGTGAGTGGCTTGGAAGAGCTTCTCATCAAAGTTGCATAGGAGTCAAGTGATGATTTTCCCTTCAGGTGAGGGACGCTTGATACGGTACGTTCTTGATACTGGTTCCACAGGGATGACTGACCCATCTAAGCTGTTTAACTGTGTTGCTCGTGTCCAGTGTAGTTTCACGAGGATGTACAGTAGACGCTGTTGCAGCGCGATAGTTGGTCGAATTTCGGTGATAACAGGTTCATCCGGGTTCAGGATGATGTCGACAATCGTACCACGAGCTCCGTTCGTGATGTCAAGGTCAGTCTGGACGTTTTGCGTTACTATGACCTTCATTCCAATGGACTCAATCACGTTTGGCAGATCTTGGTTTCGACGTTTTTGATCTCCTCGTCCACTGCTGTGTGTCGCTGCTGCACAACGCTCAGCTAACGGTCAATGACATGACCTTGATCCTGTCTTCTGCGTGCCACTGGAAGATGAACGATCTTGAATCCTGCGCGTGCTTTTGTATTGCGGCATCATTCCAGAGTCGTCGAACTCCGTGACGTGGGGTGACCAGGGACGTGTCATTCCAAGGCTTGGTAGAGGTATCTATTGCCGCTTCCAGTTTTGTGATGAGCAATGTACGGAGCATTTCAACATGGTGTTGTTGAACATGTCTATATCTGAGGTGCCGAAGGAAATCATGCCAGACCTCGTCTGTCACCCGCATCTACTCTTTCAGAATAACGACAGTTGTGAATTCTTCGTAGATCATTCTACCGAGCTGGGAGATTGTTGAGTCGCGTCCCATGTCGACAGGGAAGTAAAGAGCCTCCCGTGGACTGATGGCAACTGGAGGAAATTGATGGAAATCACCGGTTTTGATGCCGCTGATGCCGTTGATTGAGTGATTAGAGGCTGACTTATTCAAATCTTTTTGCCCGTACCTTCCTTTTCACCTGCGTTGCAATTGTTTGTGCTCCCAAACCTTCTCGTACTTCAACCCATCTATCACACATGTCAAACACTCTTTAATACTTTAATCATCACTCTTTACAATATGTTAGGACTTGCCTAGTTTAATAAGATCGTCATTGTGCTTCGTTCATTGGTCCATTACCATGGCTCAAGCGGGGTTTCTGCCGACGCCAGTCGGCGGTTCCCGAGTGGTAGATCGGCATTGTAATCCACAAGTCGGAAGTGGTCATTGTCAGGTTCACTAGCACTCGTCGCACGTCTCGGCAAATAGCGTTGAATACTAGAAGAGAGAGAATACTAAGCGGTGAGATATGAAACGACAACAGATAGTACCTAGAAGGGAGAAGTACAGTGTTAGGGAAAAGGGAGAGACGAGACCGGTAAGCTATGATATCCTGACTCGGAACTATACCGAATGTAACCAGGTATCAAAATCTACTACTAGGCGTTCCACCAACGCCCGCAATGACGGCACAGCGTCTATGAAAGTGTCAGTCCAGAACGTCTCAGCTCTCACAAAACCATCCATCAATACATTCCCCCACAGGAAAAGCCAAGTCATCGTCCAGACCCATCCTGCCAAACCACATACCTTCCTTCCTGTCAACCGCTTGAATGTCCGCTCGACGAGCATCCCCAGGGCCATCATTTCGAAGCCAAGAAGCATCCTCCACAGTTCGCTCGTGCTATTGAGGGAACTGAGTTGAACATGGTGGAATACTGCAGAGGAGAGGAATGCCCCGATAACGAGACCCACGCGACCAAGGATGAAGGAAAGTGGATAGCCGGCCTGAACGAGGAATATATGGCGATACCACTGATGCCACCTGCGCCCCCAGAACTCTGATAACGATGTAGATCGCCACGGAGAATCAAAACCAGGGGGCCATTGAACGGGGTCCTGTCCAAGGAAAAGAACGCCCATTATGGTGCATAGATCGTAAACCATCTGGAGAAGGGCATAGGTTGCGAAGCACCCTATGGTGGTGATAATGCTCGATCGCAGATATCGCAAATGGAAGGGTAGGGTTTCGTCGAAAATAGACACTCCCGGAACGGAGCCGAGTCCAACGGGGGAGAATGATCGAAGGGCTCTCTGTAGTATGCCGTTCAGGAGCGCATGGACTGCCACAGACAGAGCCACATGGGAGATGAATCTGGTGCGGTTGTGCGGGCGTGTCTCAGGCGGGATGTACAATCCACGCGACCAGTTCCAACCACAACCGCGGAATGTGAAGGCAAGATCAAAAGCGTCCATGAGAGTTGATGGGGTACTATTCACAGGGCGGAGCCGTCTCACGAACGGTTCTCTTTCCAATGCGAAATGGAGGGAACGGGTAACCATTAACAGCATCAGGAACTGGCAACGGGTTCTCGAATTTAAGTGACCTTGACTGATTTCAAGAGAGATGGTCACTGACTGCCAGATCGTGGTGGAATTTTCGCCCCAAGTTGTTAGGCGCCATATCCACAGAAAACGATGCACGCAATGCCAACAATACGACGACCGGCCAGAGCGCCAGTCTGAGAGCGCGGGTGTGCGGAGTGACGGCTAGTACCGCCGTAACGAGGTAGAAGAGGACAGGAGGCAGGACATATGATACCAACGTCGTGATGTTGATGGGAGCTTTGTTCGTTGGGACACCGATGGCGCCCCACACGGCAACGAAGGACATGGGTCGAGTCCTCCAGTGGCCAGCGGGTTTGTGTCAACTTTATAGGACATATGAGGGCGGTGCTCTGCTTACGGAGTTCTTAGTATAGGCAACGCCGGACTCCATCACTGATACCGCAGCTACGCCGAGTCACTGATACCTAGTTCTAAAGTTAGTTCGTAGTCCGTTGTTACTTTTCAGGGCCAGTGTCCGGCGGTCACTTACCGTACCTGTGCTAAGTACGATGTGTCCCGTACCGTCTCCCCCGGAGTCCATGCACGAAGTTGTGAACCCCTTGAAGTTCTGCCTCACTGTACAGGAACCAATCGTAGCGGCGACCGTGCGCAATGATTTCCGACCTCATCCACTCTATTGTCACCTTTACAATGAAGTCTAAACTGGGTTCGTAACTTTGGTCCAGAGCTGGAGTATTAATGATGTGGCAGAGACGACCGCGTGCCAGTGTATGCTTCAAGATCACAAGTGGAAGAAAAAAAAAGACACCCATGGGAATGCTTGGCTTTGCTTTCGTGGAACCTAACCTTAACCAGCCGTAGGACTCTCAGAATGAACAAGAACAGAACCTGGTCCGAGTCGCACCAGTCGTTTCGGACGTCGTTCATAGGCCCGGGTGACGGTTGTGCCAATCAACTAGCATCCAATACTATATGTAATACTAAAATCGTAGGGTTTCTCTTCCTAAGCTGGTTAGGGTGTGCGATTTCGAGGGTAAGTACGTCTCCTTTGCCTGCCGGGTGGGAGTGCGTTCTTGTAAAAAGACTAGCAAGGATGAAGAGGTATTCCCGGAGGGTTGTGTCACTATAGATATGTGTAAATCATAAATGTCAAGGAAATGTACTACCGCATATCGGACGCAGAGCAGCCAAACGCCAACCTGAATGCGACATGGCCATTACGATGAATCGGATGTACCTAAACTACACCGCATGTAACCAGGTATCAAAATTCACTACTAGGCGTTCCACAAACACTCGCAATGGCGGCACACCATCTATGAAAGCGTTGGCCCTGAACAACCCAGCTCTCACAAAACCGTCCAATAACACATTTCCCCATAGGACAAGCCAAGTCATCGTCCAGACCCACCCTACCAGCCCACACACCTTCCTCCCCGTCAACTGCTTGAATGTCTGCTCGGCGAACATCCCCGGGGCCATCATTCCAAAGCCAAGAAGCATCCTCCACAGTTCGCTCGTGCTGTCGAGAGCACTGAGCCCAACATGGTGGTATACTGCAGAAGAGAGGAATGCCCCGATAACAAGACCCACGCGACCAAAGATAAAGGAAAGTGGATAACCGGCCTGAACGAGGAATATGTGGCGAAGCCACTGATGCCACCTGCGCCCCCAGAACTCTGATAACGATGTGGATCGCCACGGAGAATCAAAACCAGGGGGCCATTGAACGGGGTCCTGTCCAAGGAAAAGAACGCCCGCTATGGTACATAGATCGTAAACCATCTGGAGGAGGGCATAAATTGCGAAGGACCCTATGATGGTGATGATGCTCGATCGCAGATATTGCAAGTGGAAAGGCAGGGTTTCGTCGAAAATAGACCCTCCTGAAATGGAGCCGAGTCCAGCTGGGGAGAATGACCGGAGGGCCCTATGAAGTGTGCCGCAAATGAACGCATGGCCAGCCGCGGACAGAGCCACATGGGAGATGAATCCGGTGGGGTTGGGCGGGCGTGCCTCAGGCGGGATGTACAATCCACGCGACCAGTTCCAACCATAACCGCGGAATGTGAAGGCAAGATCAAAGGCGTCCATGAGAGTTGATGGGGTACTATTCACAGGGCGGAGTCGTCTCACGAACGGCTCTTTTGCCAGTGCGAAATGGAGGGAACGGGTAACTATTAACAACATCAAGTTCTGGTATCCAGTTCTCGAATTTCAGTGTCCTTGGTCGGGTCTAAGAAAATGCCACCCACCAACAAATCGTTTTGGAATTTTCGCTCAAAGCCGCTGAGCGCTATATCCACGGAAAAGGATGCACGCAGTGCCAACAATACGACGACCGGCCAGAGCGCCAGTCTGAGAGTGCGGGTGTGGGGAGTGACAGCCAGTACCGCCATAACGAAGTAGAAGAGTACAGGAGGCAGGACATATGATACCAACGTCGTGACGTTGATGGGAGCTTTGTTCGTTGGGACACCGATGGCGCCCCACATGGCAGCGAAGGACATGGGTCGAGTCCTCCAGTGGCCAGCGGGTTTGTGTCAACTTTATAGGACATATGAGGGCGGTGCTCCGCTTAGTACGGAGTTCTGAAATTGGCCCGTGAAAAGAACCGTGCATCGTAGTCCCGACTCCGGAGGCGCTGTTGAGCAACCATGATCGGTAGATGAGGATCCCGCAATCACGATGATGGTCATTATTGTTCGCCACAATTACTGTAAATGCAGAGTACTTTTATTTCTACTTTGGAATCTGCGCGGCTCAATTTTCGATACAACGAGCGTCGAGAAGCGTCATGTGCTATTAGGTCACACTGGCATGATGTCATAGGAAGTTGATGAAATGTACAAGAGCCCTATGTTACGACTCCATGGATCTGGTTAGAATGCCTCTTTAACAAGACGTTCGGCTGCCTCCGATGATCTGGGCTTAATCGAGCATTTGAAGGGTTCCAGACCGCTGAAGTACATGCAAGACAGAGGTTAGTGACAAACTGAACCACGTAAATATAATGATTAAACACCGACAGAGACATTCCTCCCACTTGCTTTGACTCTGGTGTGACCTCCACGCCGTTCTCTACGTGTTTAGAGATGTCGAACACAGCGAGAGATTGGGCACACATAAGCCAGGTCGTCGACTCTGCGATGTAAAGACCTGGGTGGATAGCACAGAGCATCCGAGTGTCAACGTATTGTTCCAAGCTCAGCCGAGCGACTGTGACTCACCTGGGCATCGTCTGGGTAGGAATTAGTGTTAGTACCGTCTCCTCGAGAGCAAGCACAATTGTTCCTTACCGTCTTCCAAAACCGAAGCAAACAGTAGTGGGATCTGGTTCCGGATCATTTCCCAGGAAACGTTCAGGTTTGAACTCCAAAGGGTCCGTGTACGTTCTTTCATCACGGAGCATGGCCCTCAAATCAAGAAATTGTTTGTACTTTTAGCGTATCACTTGAGCGTTGCTGACATACCAGATATTAACCATAACATAAGATTTTGCGGGAATCAGATATCCGTCATACACATCATCTTCTGTCGTACATCTTATGGCTACAAAACTTCCGTTAGTAGCCAACACCTTCGAATGCGGGGGCCTGACATACTTATCGGGTTTGGAGAATGCCAGCGCAAAAGCTCTGTAAACACAGCTTCCAGGTATGGTAGAGACTGCCGGTCGGCGAATGTTGGTAATCGACCAGTACCAACAACCAAGTCCAGCTCCTGCTGCACTTTTTTCATGACGCTTGGATAGAGTGTCATAGCGAGGTAGAAGGCATAAGAGAGGAAGGATGTCTGGACAAAACGTTAATGGGTATTTTGTAATAGAAGATAGGCAGTGTACCGCACCGACGGCGCCTACCGGTTTGATGGGTTACTGTAACGAGACTCGGATTGATAAAGTTATGCATACCTCGATACAACGTCAATGTAGTCCATTTAATGCAGTCCTTCAGCTCTTCCGTGAGGTCTGGCATGCCCAATAGACGGGAGGAAAGCGATGGCAGCTCTGTGCCAGCAGCCTCGAAATCCAGGTCGGTGTGCGTCAAGGCGAATGACAACGAACTCACTAGCTGAGACACTGCATAACTGTGAGGGGTCTCCAATGCTTCACGTGTAACTGCAGCATATTCCGCGGCTCTCTTCTTGAAACCAGCACCGGGAACCCAGGATGGGATGTATTTCACTGTAGAAGTCTCGCGGGTGTGAGAGACGCTGGATTAGATATTAGCTTACAGAAAGGCATGACATCCACATAATTTGCGCCCGGTGCTGCTGTCTTCGATAATTGTGAGTTCGCTAGTTCAACCAACTCTACTAAAGGGTCGTTTCCTTCCTTAGTGATATATCCATACGAAAGGCGTAATGAGATGGAACTAAAATTTCTACACGGGGTCGTTAGTTTGGCAGAAAGAACTCGTCTCGAACATACTTGCGGAGGTGGGTCAGGAGCCCATCCGGATCCTTGAGTACCGATCGAAGAGTTCGTTGAGTTTCTACCTCGATCATCCCATGAAACTTGGCCACAACCGCGTGACTTCCGAAATCGTGAGCTATCCATCTTCGTTGAGCACGAAGGCGATCAGTATAGTTGCACAGGGTCATCATTTTCCCCCATCCTGCCAGCTCTCCAGCCATAACCGATCGAGGACGGTCAGCATAATTGATGCCGCGTTTTCCAAGGAGTTCTCCGGCAATCTTGGCAGAACCAATAACGATGATGTTGTATCCACACAACGATGCAGAGGCAATATCGCCTATCCAACAAATAATCAGTGACAATACTCCAGAGTCCATGGTCATAATTTGGCGCACCGTGGTTCTGGTTGAACTGGAGCATCTTTAGCCATGGTTTCTTTCTCGGGAGTTTGAAGAGGGAGTAAAGGCCAGAGATGCCTGGCGGCAACCTGCGGGCTTGGTATCGTGCATAAAGCTCAAGGGAAAAGATGCAGATAGTGACCACTGTCGCTGTTATGGTAAGTGTCAAAAGGAGTACGAGCGACACTCAAGTATCTACACGCAACAAGACGCTTCGAGAAAACTTTCGGAAACCTCACCCCACCCAAGGAGGACCCCCCGAAATGAGCTATCGTTCAAATTTACCACGCACACACAACACTAACAAACCTGCCACAGGGACCCATCCCACTCGACAACCACCCAACCCATCGTAGCCGCGAACCGCGCGTCCCAACAGATTAACCAATCCAAAAGCAAAACACGCCAGACCCGACGGAACTCTTAGCGGAGGCACACTGTAGAGTGAAGGGGAGATAAGCCGGTCAGAAAAGGCACTAAAAATGCACATTTGTACACGTCTAACAAAGGGAACCTCCCTACGGACGTTAAACGAGGATCTTAAAAAAAAAAAAAAAAAAAAAATGGTAAGCGCAGTCTTGGGAGCGAGTAAGCCTGAGGGAAGCATAGAGTCCCAGGAGTGATATGGTACGGGGTCTGAAACTTCCGCTCGAGTGGATCTTGTCCCTGGACCTCTTGTTGGAATAACGAAATTGGGGTCTGAAAAACACTAGGTCCCCAACCAGTGATAATAGCAGATCTGGCCACCCTGTGGAATGGAAAACCGAGGCCTGTCTGTTGGGGGCGCCACCATAAGGTGTGTCGACCGAGCTATGTTCCGAGTTCGCTTAATCTGGTGATTCCATCAGATCAAAATGAAACAAGGACAGAATACCCATGCGTTAGACAGTCAGCCACCGTCAATCGGCACACCTGTCAACTTATACTCCACTAACCAGTCAGTGGAGAGCATCACCTGGACGAAAATCAATCACCTCACTTGACCAGCGCAATTCTTGTCCCCCCGGATCAGCCGTAGGGAAACAAATTCTGTAGCCTCCCAAGATGTTTGTAAAGTTTCATAAGGAAAATGGATACATGGTCAAATCCGTCCTCAGGGATGATTGCTAGATCCAAGTTCGATACCACGGCATCACATTCCGGCTGGCTCCCCGTGACCGAAGCTGACTCGGATATAGTAATTGGATAAAACGTTGGTGGCGGTCTCGCTCGAGAGATTCAATTTGCTGGGGATTGATCGTCGTACCTCCTCCCAGTTTCGCCTGGGTCCCACCCTTGTTTCAATTGCTCTTCAAGTACAGTACTGTCTTGACTCGCCCGCCGCTCTGATCCGACCTTTCGTTTTCGAGATTCTCCGTAGGGTTTGACAGCTGCATTTTGACACCTGGCCCTTAATGATATCAATTCAGGACGCAAACCGAAAATACTGGACGTGACGGCCAGCACCGCTGTAATGAAGTAGAAGAGCACAGGAAGCAGGACGTATGATACCAACGTCGCGACATTGATGAGAGTTCTGTTCGTCGGAACATCAATAGCGCTCCACATGGCAGCGAAGGATGTGGCCTGAGTCCTCTAAACGTTGCAGCAGATTCGTGTCAATGTAGAAGATGTGCCGGTGGGGGCGGTGCTCCGTTGCCAGTGCTCCGCAGTCTCATTTACATTACTTATCTCACATGTAACAGGCTTCCTAGCCGACGAAGAGGAAAATCTCGGATCTGTCCAACGCCATTCCTAATGAACTTGAAAAGGAACCGTGTGTTGTAGCCTCAAGGTCAACTGAGCAACCACGATCAGTAGACAAGGATCCCGCTGAGACAAATCACGACTGTTTGAACGGTCATTATTGTTCACTACAACCAAACTTAATGCTGCCACGACAGATACATACGTATCAGTTCTGTCTGTTTGAAACGACCCCTTTGCCGTCTACCTTCCACCAAGTGAAACGAATGTTTTCAAAACAATCTCTCCCTCATATGTCCGAGTCAGGATTCATACAGGACTCGCGAATGTTTGCAACTGCCTCCTGAGGGCCGGAAGTTCCTGTTCCCCAACCCTATGGCTCGTTATCAGTTCTTTAATTTTGTCCAGTACGTGGTCACGTTTCCCCGGCGCCACTGCAAGGCTCACGCTGAAACTGTTGATGTCAGCATGAACCTCACTCTTATGCGCTACTTCGTAAGCCTCCATCGCAATTGCGATCGCTTGGACGTTCACCACACCGTTCCCAGTCGATGCCAGGAGGAAGATAATCTGCATGACGCATGTCAAGTCCACAATGTACGCCATGAGCTGTCTTACGACGTCCTGGCTGTAACAATCCGCCATCACCTGAGTAGCTCTGATGAATGAAGGGACAGTGGGCACTTACGATGCTCTGTATAGATTATGAGCCAACTTTCCCAAGATCACGGCCCCGGCGATGGGGACAATGATGGGCAGGGCTGCACCCCCCGTCCCAGCCACACCTACGATGATTGTCACGAGCGCAGCGACCACGGTGACACTTGTTTTCCTGGAACAGCAAAATAAAATCTTCGTGCGTCATCCGAGAGGGGACCAAATCACTCACGTAGTTTCTTGGAAGCCTTCAATCTCCCTTACTCTGAGATTCGGAGTACTGAGCAACCTTTCTTTGAAATCATCCTTTCGAAGGCTCTTCATGCGATGATCAACGTTGTCGTCAAAGCTTTGCCGAAACCAAATGAACACAGGTACCCTACATTATCGGGGTTGTTGAAATTCCAGACCGCAACGATGTCTTCATGGATCACTTGCAGACATGCTTTAATGGATTGATTCTGAAAATTTGGGCTTGTCGCAAGCGCCTTCCAGTATCCTACAGCCATCCTCAGCGACGGGGACCTCCGTTTGGCCAAAACTCACTCTTTTCTCCGACGCTGAAACAGCAGAGGTCGAAAGAGGTTGGGAGAGACAAACGATGAAGGATACGTACGTTATTGTCAATGCAACTTTGAGGGAGATGTTCACTCGTTGTGCGATTGTAGCGATGTAGTGTGCCGCTTCATCCTTGACATATTTTCGGATATTTTCTGTCGTCATGTCCACGAGCGCAGCGAGGGTATCTTCGTATCCTTCCTCGGCTGTCATCAATATCATATCATAAGATGAAAACGACCGGAAGTGTTGTTCCGACGCACAAGAAACAGCTACGTGCAATAGACAGTCACTCCCAGCTGCCGCTCTGACAGGCTGCAAGCAGAGCCTTTCTAGAGATTCCAATTTCCGTTCTTCCAGAGCCAGACGGTCTAACATTTCCCCGTCCGTCATCGCTTCCCCTTCTAGTGTGTTGACAAGAAGATCGAGCTTGGTGAAAACCACAACAAGGGGAACTGCAAGAATTATGGATGCGTTAGTGCAGAACACGGGATCAATTCCGAAGCTCACCATTGCCAAGAATTTCTCTCCTGTTTCTCAGAAGGTCTTCTACACCAGCCTCTGTGGGGCGACCGTTAGCAAAGGGTACCGCCAGGCAAAGCCTACATCTCCTGCTCAGCCGGTACTTTCATCTCCACGAAACTACTTACCAAACGGCGTGCAGTTGGTCCCGCAAGTCTGGCATGCGTTTTCGACGCAAAATGAAATCACGGGCGTCCGTCAAATTCCTTTGATCACCAGCCTCGAAACCACAGCTATCGTGGACAATGAAGTGCTCGTTGTCAGATGCGACATATTCTCGATCAATCTCTGCTCTGCCGCGCGTGGTGTCGGAAACATCCTGTATCAAATCATTTAGCATTCGATAGCGTGCCGATCAGGAATAAACTTGAAGCAATTACCACGCCTGCAACACCAAACACTTTTTTTATCAATGAAGTTTTTCCAACACCACACTATGACAATGAAAGGTTAGTCTTCAGACCCAGCTAGTCCCGACACCAGCACCTTTCCAATGATCAGGACACGGAACCTGAAGGTATCAATGAGATGACAATTGCATCAGAATCTGTTTAGACTTGCCGGGAGCAAGACGCTATGGTGTCGTTGACCGTCGAGGGAAGCTGCCAAGCACGCTCGGGAGTAGACTCGGGAGTAAATATTGAAAAAGGATCGAAGGACTAACCGAGTGTATACCAACGACGACCTCGACATTCCTATCGGTCTTGCGATACACTATCAGAACCTCAGCACAATGCGATATCAACCAAAAAAAGGTAAACTTACACTGTTTCCCATCTTCCTCATTCGCTCCGGACAGTGTTTTTTGTGGATCCAGAGAGAAGGTCACGGCGCCACGAAGAGCATTACGACAATATACCAATATCAAAAGTCTTTCATCGAACAGGGCCTCTCTTGGGGAAATCAATCAGCATGCGCGCCGCATCGTGTACATGTGAGACCTTACAGGGGTGGATCAAACCTTTCCTCGTATCCGTAACCTGGGGAAATCGTGGTACGAATCTCTCTCGTTACTCTCCCCGCCTTCAGCGTAATGGATTCAACTTGCTTCCGGGATTCACGACTGAGGTTTACGCCAAGAGCTAATCAAGAGCGTCAGTCCAGAATCAGTGTATAATTGGCCAAAATCCGTTACTTGATATGAGAAGCATTCGCGGCGGCTCAGACCCGGACTCGGAGGATTCAGACTCGTTGCGTGACATAGTATGCCAGTGGAAAAGTGGGGTAGGAATCTGGAAGAATCACTTAGCGGTTTTCAGGCAGGATAGCCTGCACAGGAAGCCTTTGGCGCCCGGGCACGCCGCCCTATAACCAGAATGTATAGCGTTTACAGCACGCTTGCCCCTGGTAGCACACAAACATACTAGGAGTGCGACCGAATGCCCAACGCTTGGAATAGAAGTAATGGTGAGGTGTGAACGACCCGTGGTCCCATGCTAGTAGCACTTCAGATAGGATGAACCACTGTTGAACGTTGAACTCTGAGCAACCTCTGAACTTGAAGTGTTCAGCATGCGGGCCGGACGTCCGGAACAAAGTTCCCACAAAACTTGCAAGTACGTCGTACGCGCATGGACCATGCCACAGCCAAAGCGATCAACTCCATGCCCTGATCAAAGGTCTCCTGACTGAAGTAGAACAAAGAAACCCCGTCAAAGCTTTGTGAAACAATGGCGGTTCATGGGACAATGAGATCGTCCTCTCCACAGCTGGCCCATTCCCAGGTTTCTTCCGACCCCTCCACTTATTCATCCAACAGAGCTTGAACTACACCTGCTCTGACATGTCTACCATTCAGTGGGACGAGAAAACCAACCAATTAGATCCCGCAACAGAAGGGGCCCATCCGAGTCGAGTGAGTCAGGAACGCAGGATTGAAGACGTCTCCCTCGACGTCTAGTGCGCTCCTATCAGCATTCGACAATGTCAGCGATGATGTCGCGCCTACGATCCGCGGCACATACCTAAGGTTAGACCCAGAACCTCATCGCTTTAAGTGTTGGTGACACTGGCCAGGGAGCGAGGTGCATCTGCCAGTGAGGTTGAGCTTGTCACCGGACACTATAGAAGAGACGAACTTTTGATTTCAATCTCGATCATCAGTCTGCTGAGAAGGCTACACAAGGACGCGCAGAAACCGTGAGGCTCGGGCTCGGGTTTCGAGGGCTATATCGATTCCCACCCAGCTTTCTCATGCTCCTCTAATCTCCCTGCTTCATCTATCTCGATCGCTCTTCTCCTTAGCATCCTGCCCACATATCCAACTGGTGCCGAGATCTTACATCCACAATATCAAATGTCGACTCAATGTAAGGCGTAGCGCTTTTGACTTTTCGCTCAACTCCAGGTAGGTGGGCGCTAATTGCTCACATCCCACAGGTCGGAGCCTGAGGGACGCACTCGCAACCCTTCCAAATCTTTCTGATAAGATTCTCAAATCAGACGAACAGTACTGTGAAGCAGGGGGGTTTAGCGACGTTTATAAACGCAAGTTCGACGATGGTGATGGGCTAGTGGAGGTACGAATGTGACCACCCGCACATGACATCGGTCTTATCACAATCCAGGTTGCAGTGAAATCATTCCGGTTCCCTTTTACGGTGGATGAAACTGAAAACAAAGAATATGACAGTAGGAGTGCTGCCGTCCGGAAGGTATCTATGCCATCAACTAACCACTCCTTAATTGATGGAGCTTGACCTGTCTCTGTCTCCTTAGATGCTACGACGAGAGCTTGGAATTTGGAGAAGGTTGAAACACCCGAATGTCGTTCCCTTCCTAGGAATTACATATGGGTTTGGAAGACAGGGAAACGCATCGCTTGTTTCTGTGTGGATGGCTAATGGGTCGCTTCAAAGTTTCTTAAGGGAGCATGATGATCGGTTGGATACTGCTCACCGGCTCCAGCTAGTACGTGATCACAGCGAGCTACATACACGCGGTTTTATGACCACCCCCGAATCACATAGCTATTGGATATCGCAAGTGGACTGTGCTATCGTACGTCACTGGAAATTGGCATCCATAAAGCACATTAACTCACGTCGACACACAGTACACTCATTTCCTGTCGTCCATGGTGATCTTTCATGCGTAAGGGAATAGGTATCATGTGGTATTTGGTTTCTGGCTGAAGCTGAATCAGAATAACGTCCTCCTTGATCACAATTATAATGCGTGCTTAACTGATTTTGGTTTTGCATCCATGGTCGGGGACATACCGGAGGCTTTGGCATACCTCCAGATGACTACCATGAAACCTGGAACCTTACGATGGGCTGCGCCAGAGCATTTTGCAGCCGACGCAGAGGAGACGACACATCGCACGACTAAAAGTGATATATACTCCTTTGGAAATCTAGGACTCCTGGCAAGCATAGTATCCTGCATCACATATTCATTCTGATCTCTTTCCAGGTATTGTCTGGGAAGCACCCATGGTCAGAGATCAAACGTGACGCTGCGGTCACGCTTCAGCTATCACAGGGAAAGAAGCCTGCAAGGCCTTCGTCACGTCCAATTGAAGACAAGCATTGGGAACTCATCGAGCATTGTTGGTCATCAGTGGTTAAAAGGCCTTGTGCTACAAATGTGGTGTCTGCTCTTCAACAATTTCTACACTCGTGCCCAGCCTTTCCACCACTTCTTGAAATCTTTCGCCTTCCGTCCCATTCCGACATTGTTCTTCGTGAACCCGTTCTTGCGATGGACATTAGTACCCAACACCCTGATCTACCCGGATTAACAATTGACCATCGAAGTGCGGTGTTCCAGGACGGCATGTACATGTTCCCAATAACTGGTATCATAAGCTCACCCTTCCTCAGACTCCGTGAATGCTGCCACCACACATGATATCCACCGGAGTGCAATTAGACAGGCGAGTTGGCGACTTATTGTCATTCCGAGCACTCAGCCATGATATGCCCACGTCTTATCAGAACCAGGAAGCGATAATCTCCACCACACGAATACTCAGCCCAGCCCCCGGCAATGCTAGGGCTAGATATGTCATTGGCGATGATCATGTATGGAGACGGTAAGTTGGTCCATGATCTGGTGACAATTTGGCTCTATAACTAGGGCACCAGGAACCCATTTCCGATGAGTAGTACATGGGATGAGGTAATGGGTAATGAAAACGAGGTGCGTCCCTTTGTACCACGCGGGCTAGTCCCTATCCATAGATCATCACCAGATGTTCACGCCCGAGCCACTACCCACTGCAACGGAATACCAAGCAGTTCACTGGAATACAACTCATTCGTTCGAGGAGATGTTTCCGACCATGGTGGACCCACCTGATTCGGATATTCGTCCTGAGTTGTATCCCCATTACGGCCACTCATGCTCGGCGCCGGCGCCCTGTCTGTGGACGGTGGATGGCTCGATTTGTGGCACTCTTATGACATGCTTCACTGCTCCCGCACATTTCCGAGACAGTCATGGAATTAGGAACATCCCCGGGGATCTCCGGATAATTTGCCGGTGGAGTGGGTGTCACAGTACGATTGCGCGACGAGGCATCGTTAGGCACCTTCGGGATATCCATTTGCGCCATCGCCGTCGAGTCCGACAACAGTAGCATCCTTCCTGGAAATATGGTAGATCGAGATTGTGTCATTACAACAGCAGCGAATAACTAAGAGTTATGGGCATCTTAGAGGTATGTAGCGGAAAGCCAAAACAACTTAGTAGCTGTTTTCATTTGTATACGCAGAAGGGTCGGAAGTGCATTGGGTGTAAGCCATATGTAGTTTACATGCAATGTCAGTGCAAAGTTGAGGGAATGCTTACTACACCTCCAGGGTCTCAGCACGAATACCTAACTCGGTGAACACTTCGCTAGCGCCTTCGAACTTGTTATCGAACGCCACAGGAAAGAGTAATTTTCGATCATTATCATCGGTCTCCAATGTCGTCGCCTCCTTCAACTTATATCAGCACTAACAATGGTACGCATAATCATCTGTATACATAGACGTTGAGACGCTTTACAACGACACTTCCGGCCTCGATCCTTCAAAGATAGGACCGACCGTCGGACAGAACAGTATGTCTGCCCAAGACGCCTTACAACACACGTCCACGTTCAATGTTATCAGCGGGCCAAATCGCCGTCCGACCCCATCTTATCCACTTGTTCATCCAACATCGCTTGAACTACGCCTGCTCTGACATGTCTACCATTCACTAGGACGAGAAAACCAACCAATTAGATCCCGCAACAGAAGCGAATATACAACCTGCCACCCAGCGTGAGGTTATCATAGCCATCCAAAACGTCGTGAAAGGTAGGTTTACCTCGAGC
Organism: Hortiboletus flavorubellus; assembly: GCA_038093115.1. NCBI lineage: Eukaryota > Fungi > Basidiomycota > Agaricomycetes > Boletales > Boletaceae > Hortiboletus > Hortiboletus flavorubellus. Next base: position 2,286 of record JBBPRR010000611.1, on the reverse strand, counting down.
TGTATGGCACGTATGGGCACCACTAATATTGGAATATGAAGATCATTCACAAGCATCAGTAACGATGAAGGTTCCACGCCGTGATATCAACACTGGGAATATCCTTTGGACGGACGCTCCGTCAATAGCAATGCGGCATTCTTCTTAAGCCCTTGATTGCAATAACAACAGAATAATAAAATTTATGCTGGTAGTCTAACGAAATGTTATGCAACAATGTCTAGACCTAAACGCCGAAATTTGGCACCGGATCGGGTTGCTGACCATTGCGCACTCCAGGCTGTGGCACGTTCAGTATGACAATGTTGGTGGCGGTGGTTCGTAAGTGAACGGCCCAAGTCTAGTGACTCGAAAGGTGCGATGCCCGAAGAAAAAGGTACTGCGGAGGGCACACAAGACGGGTGGATCAAGGACATTTACCGAAGGTATGCGTGCATGGTTTTGCGACCAGACTGACATTCGAATCTGGTCTCTATAAGCCAGGAGAAAAACCACTTACATATAGTACCATTTAACATCCCGCTACAAAACACGTCCTTGGCAAAAGTACTTGATGCGAAACCATGCACACGCCAAGGTGACGACGAGGACGGCCGCTCCAGTCAAACGACGTCCATTTGGCGTTCCAGCATCTTGAGATAGCCACAGTATTTTGAGTCAAGCCCATCAACACAGCATACGAATTAGAATAGAGAATAAAATATGTGGAAAGGAACAAAGAAAAACATCAGACACGATCGATTCTGAGTCCCAAACGCAGAGGAAGTGCCCCGACGACGTTTTGCACTAGGCTCAGGTGTTAGACTCGCCGCACGCTTCGAGTTGCTTGACAACCCTTTCGAGTTTTCCCACAAGCTGTGAGCGTTCCGAAGCTAGTTAGTTCTGTTTTGTATCTGACGTTGCGCCTCGCCGGAGAAAACGATGAGAAGGTTTTCATCAGCCGTGTCGTCGGCTGGCTAGGCCATCTCATTCAAAGCCGTCTTCATCATGTTGATGAACCAAGTAGACGAGTGAAGGCATCTGATGCTTTTCCAAGGTGGTATCAAACTTCTTCAAAAGTTTTGGAAGCGGACATGTAAGCCATGTCCGGTCCGTGCTTTTTTCTAGCCGGAGTAGATTCACGCTGGGTGACATGTAACGCGTTAGCTGCGGGAGTGGCTCAGGTTGAGCAGCGGTCTTGTCCTGGTGAGTACAAGACAAAGGGCAAGTAAGGAGAGGCAAACGAACAGGAAGGATCGAGGATTGGGGCCGTTGCCCGTGTATTTATCCTCTAATATTGTGCAACAGGCCGTGGAGTTGACGTGTCAGGCTTGCGAGGACAGCCATGGTTGTACGCACCTAGATGTGGACTTTTCCAGTAGTTGGGCGGACAGGCGTGATGGTGGTGGATGCAAGTGAACGTGATTCAACGCGAGTCTGGCGACACGCCGCGTCTTGGTCAGGTGACACACACAGCAACTGCCTTCAAGAAAATTGTGTTTATGCATTAGTAGCCCCTATCGAGGTCCTGCGTAGACTGGTCGCCAGTCTAGTACGATCGGTGCTGGCAATTCGCAGGACATAAGTAAGACAAGACGAACCATTTTTGAACGACCTCGGGCCGAACGCTCGGGTCAACATTTGCAAGTTGTACGCGAGTCCGTTTGGTCGTGTTTGTAGAAGGATCCCCCCTTCATAGCATCATAACCAGCACACTTCCGACGAGTCACGACGGTGCGACTGGGGAATGCGACAAAGCGCGACAACAGTGCTCGAAAGTTCACGAAATCACTAGTCGACACGGAGACGCAAGCTTCCTCCGTCCACAGCATTAGGAGAGGGAGAGACTCGGAAATATCTCTGTCGGCCCGAGCATGGTGTGCTACTGATCCCCGCACCCCAGTCGGGGACTATATTACCAACCTGTCCATCACAGAGCTTGAAAAAGTTCGACTGTACATGTTTCCCCCCAACTATCCAGACGTGTGCTTTTGACCTCTTTTGCAGATGGCAATTCTGCGATAATGAAACCAACTTCATCTCCACTCGGGTGCAATGGGAACGCACGCCTTCTTCTCGCACCGTTGGTTGATAGCGAATCCCCCCTTTGTCCAAGACTAGATTTCTATCGTGATCTCGCCTCCGTGGATCCCTCCTTCCATACCTCCTTGAGCCTCCCCGGAGTCCTAACATAATTTCCAATCCAAGTTCGTACCAAGCCTGACATTGAACACCTGGTGGACATGACTGGATGGCCATGTTTCTTTACGATTTCGGTGCTTGCGGGTGTGGTCCGACGCATCCATG